>VXAA01005659.1:319345-373866 GCA_013399115.1 Anseranas semipalmata
GCCCATGGGAGCCCCCGCAGGAGCAGGCCCCGGGCGGGAGCTGCAGCCCGTGGAGAGGAGCCCCCGCAGGAGCAGGAGGCCTGGCGGGAGCTGCCGCCCGTGGGGGAGCCGTGCTGTTTGGTCCTGAGGAATGGGCCCATGGTACGGAGCCGTATTGGAGCCGTTCTCGAAGAGCTGCAGCCTGTGGGAAGCCCACGCAGGCCCAGCTCGGGAAGGACGGCATCCCGTGGGAGGGACCCCACGTGGAGCAGGGGCACAGAGTGACTGTGAAGGAGCGGCGGAGACGCAGCGTTAGGGACTGACCGCAGCCCTATTCCCTGACACTCCTCGGCAGGAGGAGGTAGAAGAGGGTGGACGTTGGGGAAGGTGTTTTTAGTTTGCTTGTAGTTTCTCACTGCTCTAGTCTGTTATTGTATGCAATAAATTATATATTAATCTCCCTACACCAAGTCTGGTTTGCCTGTGACGGTAATTGGTGAGCAATTTCCCTGTCCTTATCTCAACTCTTGAGCCCTTTTCCATTGTATTTTCTCCACATCTTCCTCTGAAGAGGGAGAGAGCGGTTGTGGTGGAGTTTAGCTGTCCATTGGTGTGAAACCACATTGACATAGAGGAGATCCTTTTGATTTTTTTAATGGTGCTCAACCTTAATGTGGCTTTTCTTAAATCCAGGTCTTGCAAACACTTCAATATTGTTCTTATTTAAGAAATCAGCTGGATGGAAATTGGACAGACTTGTACACGAAGAAACAGTGTTAGTAAGATAACTATAGTGTGGAGAAGAAACGCTTTTGTCTTAGGAAGATTAAATGTTGATTTATTGTCAAGTCTGGACCCCAGCTGAATGGACAGCCCTATGGACAGCAGGCGTGGTCCCCTGAAGAGCTGGGAGCTTTTATTTCTCTCTACTGCCGCCGTCTGACAAACCACGAGAGCATTGGTGGTAGGCTACACAGAGACTCGTCTGCCCTTGTGGGCAGAATGGAGCTCTGGCACCGTGTGTGTCTTCCACTTGTTTGGTAAAGCACCGAGCTGTTTGTTTAAGACGGGACAAGCAGCACATGGGAGTTAGCCCAGGGCAGAAGCACACTGAGGACAGTATTTATAGAAGGAGGCAAACTCACCACAACCCCAAGCTGCTAGTGGAACATCTGTTGGAATACCTTTTCTGTACTAAACATGGAACAAGCTCTCAGGAGACAAGAGGGTTAAAAATACAGTTATTTCTCTTCTAGATTGTTTATTTTGTTTCATTTCTCCCTCCTCTCTCCTCACTTGTCAGGATTCTAAACTGCTTTTTAGTATGATGTTACAGAGCATTAGAGTTTGTGAACTCTACAATCACACCATAGCTGGTATGGTATGGCATACTTAAGTCAAGAAACCACGGAGTAGGGGACATAGGCCAGTTTTTAAGGAAAACAGCTCTTTTGGGTCATTATTTTGGTATGTCAGTCACTGATCTGATGAAACGTGTGTTAATTTGTCTACTAGTTTTAGGATTTTTCCCTCTTAAAAATTTAGTATTGTGCTTTCAGTCTAATTTACCAAATATGTTATCTAATTTATTAATTGATAGAAACTGGTACATTGTGCTGTTAACAAAATGTTTTAATGTTTTTGCCAATTTAATGCCAATTTAAAAAGTCATAAAGTACTTTAAAAAAACTTATGCAAGATCTGCACATGCAATGTATTAACTTTTTCTGTTCTGTGCTTGATTTGTGTTCTGCTGTTATTTGGTTATGAGACATATCCTTAGTTCTATACTGAGAATGAGAGCTGATATCTCTGTGGTTCTGCAAATTTAGCAAAAGAATTAATGTAAGCTATGGCAGAAGAGAAACATAGTTGAAACGTGTAAATGATTTCTGTTGTGCAGCTCATTGCGTCTGAAAATAGCTTCAATAGACTACACTAGCAATAACGTGTTCTCTCACTGCCTTTCACTGACATGCCCAGAACACACAATATGAATTTTCTCTCTTTCTTCAGATTATCACTCCATGTCGGAAGCTCATCCTTTGTGCTGATAACAGAAAAGAGATGGAAGATTGGATTGCAGCACTGAAGACTGTACAGAACCGTGAACATTTTGAGGTAATAGGAAAATGTGTTCCTTTGTACTTGGTGCATCCTCTCCTAAATAACAGCTTGTTTTGAGATTGAGTCAGCTCTCAGTGAAATTAATAGAAGTAATTTTTATTGACTATAATGGATATAGCATTAGGCCTTCTGTAAAAACCATCCCAAATACGCTGAAATGATTCTCCAAAGAGTATACTTTGTACACTCTCTCTTGGTAACCCTGAGAGCACTTTTCAGAGTGTGGGTAGATTATGAAACACAGTTCTTCCATTGTCTTTTCACTCTTCGGTTATCCTCCCTGTCCTAATTCACATCTTGTCTCCTTGCTGTTCTGCCTGTTTCAGTGCATCTGTTTGCTTTCTGGGACTGTAGTTAGACCAGCACTGCCACCAAAAGAAACCGTCTTGTGTTCTCCCCACTCTGATGCTTGTCTCCCTGTTGTTCCCTTCATTATGCTGGCATAAGCATTCCTCTGCTATGCAATAAAGTGGATTGGGGAACTGATCCTGCTGAAAACTTAATCCAACAAAAAAATGGAGAAGGGAAGGATTGACTTCAGCAGATAAGTTCTCCAGTTCATTTTCCTGCACACATTTGTAGTGAGACAAGCATAGGAGGTAGCACAGGAGCAGGAATGAAGGTGTTGTTTCTTCTTCAGGCAATCTCTTCTGGCTTAATGAGCTCTTTGAACTACAGCTGCTGTGTGTGAACTGCATGTGGCCAACTCTTCCCTAGTAAAAGTGTTCTGTTTCTGCCTTTCCTGACTGATATATGCAAGTCTTTGTTCTAGGGAAAAACAGTCTTGTGTCTCTACTTCAGATTTTGTTGTCATACATTTATTTTATTAGTCTACCCAGTACAGCATGGACCATTTCTCAGGGATGCACAACTGGTACGCCTGCTCACATGCTCGGCCAACGTACTGCAATGTGTGTCGGGAGGCATTGTCTGGAGTCACGTCACATGGGCTCTCATGTGAAGGTAAGATGCCTCCTTGTCTCCTGTTTTGGGAATGTCATCTTTATAGCTCAATGCCATGTTCTAGAGATCTTTTGAGAATATTGTTAACAGTCTCCAAAAAGATGTAGAAAAGTGCTGATAATAAACTTGAGAGAGCCACAGACTATGTATGGAACTAGAGATCTTTTTTTGACCTGATGCTGCATCTCTTTGCTGCTGAATCCCTTTTGGCTTCACAAACAAGTTTCCCGTACAAGTCAGAATCAGATTCTTGGCATTTTTTTAAAAAAATAGTAGAAATGATGATGTTTTCATGCTGACTTTAGTATTGGACTTGATGGAAATATAGCTGATTTTTTTTTTCATTACCCAAATACTGCCTTCCCTTATTAAAATCATGTTTCTGAAATTAACAAGTATGTAATTCTGAGGTATCAGATAAAATATAAGAATACTACTGTTCGTAAGAATATTCGTATTTATAAGAATGTCCTTGTTAAGTGTTTAAATGCCAGGAGGTTATTTTTTCAGCTTTGGCATAGCAGATGTGCCTGCCTGTGGACAGCTCATACTTCTGAATGAGGTTACACCCACACTGTGTAAAAGGATGCAGGAGTGTATGACTATGTAAATCATGTCAAATTTAACAAGGTGATAACGAAGCTTTGCACAAGCAACTGGTAAAAGTGATGAGGCAAGAATTAATAGCTAGCTCATCTTACTCAGTATGCTTAGAGTTGATAGTTTTGGCAGTGCTAACAAGGGTAATGTGTGCCTATGCTTTCTTTTGGAGCCAAATATGGTCAGTTGGGAAAGCTTTTGCACAGACTGCCACATTACATGTTCTGAAGCTGGCTTAATATATTCTTCTCTTCCTCTCTAGTGTGCAAGTTTAAAGCCCACAAGCGGTGTGCTGTGCGGGCAACCAATAATTGCAAGTGGACAACTCTGGCCTCTATTGGGAAGGATATCATTGAGGATGAAGATGGGGTAGGCATTAGTCTTAACTCTTCTAGCCTTGATGTTGAAGCACTGGCACGTGCTCTGTACAGCTTTCTGCACTGTACAAATAGTAATTGTGCCTTTATGTGTTAGTGATATGGGAAAGGCCTCTACTGTCAGAGCATCAGATTCTGTGCAAAATGTCCGACCAGGGTACCAAGGACTCCTTGATAGCTAGAGACAACTGCTACAGACCGGGGGGAGTGGAGGTTAAATAGTTGGAGGCATAGGGAGCCTGGTCTGATTTTTGGCAAAGGAAAGATAAATGAGTGGTTGGAACAGTATCTTAGCGTATGGGATGTCTGATGCAAGCCTTTGTTTCGTGGGTAGCCTGGGGTAAATCACCTGGTCTTTTTGTGTTTGAGCATGATGTAAACTGCCAAAAGAGATTCTTAGGTGTTTTCTAGAAATTACCTTTGCTGTCCTCACACAGTGCATATAAAGACTTGGATTTATATGTATCTGCAAACAGTGCATCCTGCACCCTTGAGTTGCATGCTGGAAAGTCCATATTGGTTCTCTCCCTCTGCTCCGTCTGCAGATCTCAATGCCACATCAGTGGTTGGAAGGAAACCTGCCAGTGAGTGCCAAATGCACTGTGTGTGATAAAACCTGCGGCAGCGTCCTGCGTTTGCAAGACTGGCGTTGCCTTTGGTGCAAAGCCATGGTGAGTTGAATAAATGTGATAATTCCAGGAAAAGGGTAGTCTCTGATCAGCTCTGTGCTGTGTTCTTTTAGTGACATTTACTTAAAATGAAATCTCTAACACTGCTGTCGGTATTTGCCATGAATTACTTTTTTGTTCTTTCTCCAGGTGATAAACAGCCTGCAAGAGAAAGAAATTTAAGTTGTGCTGAAAAGCATCACTGTGATGCATAAAAGAAAGAAATAAGTAACTGGCTTCTCTGCAAGCTCATTTTCTTTTGATAGTGTGTTTTCTTAGAAGAATCTAATTATTCTAGATATGAATCAATGCCTCAGGCATGGGAGATGTTGGATTTTAAGGAGCCGTTATTTGGCATTTCTACAAGTTGAAAAGATAGAAAAAAAGGATAATAAAGAATACTAAACTATTTTAATAACAACAATTTCCCTTCCCATTGGGATAGATTTCTCTTACATAACCACTGTAGTTAGACAGATCTTGCTATGTTTCCAGTTGTCTATAAGATCAATAACAGAAGCTCAGACCCCAAGCAAACCCTCTGTCCTGCAGTCTTCATGTACTAGAAATGATTGAAGTGCCTTACTCTACTTCCTATTTACTTTTTTGGGTGGCTTTACTAATCCTTTCTTCTCTTACCTCTTGTGACCCTTATGTGCTCCTGCCTCGTTTTCTTGAATTCTCAGCTTCTTTTTTGCTACTTTTGATCTCTCAACTGAGGCTAGGATTTTGAAAGCAGAGCACCTAAAGGCTCTTAAAACCATACAATTTGTTATCTGGTCCTCTCAGCACTCAAAATGCTAGTCTCCTGAGTTCGGATGGCAGAAAAAGTACATACTAATGGAAAGAGGAGAGAATTAGTAGAAGACTGATTAGATCATTCTTTAACATAACCTTATGGATTGACGTTTCCTTGGATCCTTTACAACCTCTTGTTGGGTGGCTCTATGAGTTATACCACAGTGCCCGAAAGGGTCTGAATGATGTTTTTCTCTCACTGTTTTCAGGTACACACATCATGTAAAGAGTTGTTGCCAAACAAGTGCCCTCTTGGGCTGTGCAAAGTATCTGTCATTCCTCCTACTGCTCTTAACAGCATTGATTCGGATGGTAAGTATCACTAGTAAGTAGTGCCTTCTTTCTCTTCCTCTCAGTCATAGTCCTTCCAGCTAACGCTATTAATCCCAGGCACTGTCAACTGAAAATTCTGCTTTTGGTGTTGCTGAAATTCCAGACTAGAAGATCTTGCTGAAGTATGGCACTGAGCTGTTTGCTTTACTTTTGCATTCAGTTTATTACCCTGCAATGTCAGTATTTGCTGAATTGCAGCTGTTAAAATTTATTGAGAACAACTATATTGCAGAAGCAGTTTGGGATGGTTGGGGAAGCTGAAAATTTTGGCATACTGCTAGGAGATAAGTGTGACATTTGGCAGCAGGAGGTATGGTTCGTGCTGGATTCAGGGCTGTGTGCATTTGGCATGTACCCAGTGAGTGCCATAAGCACAGGGAAAGTTTTAGCTTCTTCATTGCTGTGCTAGGGTGTGGGGTGATTTGTTTTTCTTTTCTCACCCCCCTCTCTTGGCTCTTCCTCCCTCCCCACTACCTCTTTCCTTGACTTAGGTTTCTGGAAAGCTACTTGCCCACCTTCTTGCACAAGTCCTTTGTTGGTCTTCGTCAACTCAAAAAGTGGAGACAACCAGGGAGTAAAATTTCTACGGAGATTCAAACAGCTACTGAATCCAGCCCAGGTCTTTGACCTCATGAATGGAGGACCTCACCTTGGGTAAGCAGATATTCTATAGAGGCATATTTTCCTTGTTAATATGGAAAATCACGAGGAATTTATTTGATGATAAAGTCATCCTCAAATGTAACAAGGAACCTATTCCTCTGAGAAGACCGGATGCATGCGAAGTTTGGAGGGGTTTTCCCCTCTCTGTGTTTAGTGTTATTGATTAGCTAAAACAAAACATGTTGTTGAAAAAGGTTATTATATCCATTCATCAGTAATAGCAGAACAGCTTGAGGGATTTTGGGGGAATTCCAGAAACACTCCCCTGGAAGAAGACCAAGCATGGAAAGCTTGAATCCAGAAGAAAACTGACAACAGACTTGTAACAGGCATCCTGATGTACTGTTAACGAGTGCTGAGTTAAATCGAGTGAACAATCAGATATCACAGATAGCAAATTAATATTGTCAAAATGAGATTTATCCAGAAGTAACTTAACCTGGTAAGTGAGTGAAACATCCATTCCTTAAAGATTTTATGGTGATGTTGGAAAAACATCTATTATGAATGCTTTCAGTAAAGTTGTTTCTGCCCTGGGATCTAGGTGACATTTCAGGCTTGTTTACCAGATTTCACTAGAAAATCTATTGATTGAAAAAAAGAAAAAAAAAGAGGGAGCACTGCAGAATAAATTCCTTCACTGTTTCTGCAGCTCTGTTTAAAAAAAAAAGTTTGGTCTCCAGCTCGCTCCCTCTAAACATTTCTGTTACATCAGATCTCAGTAACTTTCTCACGAATCGGTACTCCTTATAATAAGAGCCAACAGAAGATGAACCTCTATCGTATGTTTATACATTTGACTCAAAGTCTGTGACTAGAACCTACAGGTGCCGGGTGCTAAATCTGGGAGTGTCCACTCCTGGACAAGTGATCGCTAGGATTTGCTGAGAACTGCTGTTGGTTCCGTAAGGAGTTGTTTGTTGCCACAGTGCATTGCGAAAGACTGGCCTTTAAAACTGCAGCATGCTGTCCAAGGGATGTGCTTGGCTGATAAATAATTTACAGAAAACTTTGGAAATTAAATATTTTTCTTCTTCCCCTCCCCAGTTGGATTGACCGTAGAGAAGAATTTTGCCTTTAAGTGGGAGAGAAGGGAAGGAATCAATTACTTTCTCAAGCTGTGGTGCACACTTTTCAAAGAGCAGCTCTTGTTTGCTCTTTTAAAAAGCAAGTGCAGGGTACAGGGTAAAGACTGCTTCTTAATAATTCAAATATTCTGAACTTGTGCCAGTCAAACTGTAACATAAGATGTTGTTATTTCTGTTAACTGTTTTTCATGTGTCAGTAATGCTTGAAGAAATAAGGATTTTCATGTACTACAGCAAATCCTGTTTAGGTAATAACAAAAATATGTATATATTAAATAAAGGCAGGCAGTAGTTCTGGAAGCTGTTCACTAAGGAGCACAGTTTCAAACAGCTTAAGGAGAGGTTGTTTTTACATTTAATATTCTGGAAAGAGTGAATAAGAGAAATTCACACTTGTCTTGCTGGAGAGTTGTTTGCCTGCCTGCAAGACAGACAAGGCGCCAGAGCATTGGTTTATGTTGCTTTCCCAGAAGAAGGACTAAAGCTTGTGAGGCTTTATATCCTCTTACAGTTGTCTGCTTACTGAATGACTGCATAAAGTTCCCACTCTTCAAGCTTTGCTTTAATTGGCGTGGCCTTCAGTGCGGAGGCAGTGACATCAGAGCACTCCAAACAGTGACAAATAGCTAGTGTTAGGCTGAACACAGCAAATCTGCAAAAAGGAATTAGTTCAATGGATCATCAGCTATCACATGCTTGTTTCCTCTTCTGTTCAGACAAAAGTGCCTTGCTTTAGAAGGAGTGTGTGTCTGGGATGTGTATCTGTGGTGAATAGCCATTGTAAATTGCTTAGCTGTATTTATAATTCCTTATAAATACCTATTTGAATTAATTTGTATTCTGACAGTGGCTTGTATTCATTGCAAAATCAGAGCCTACTTTAAGCGAATCCGCTGTATTTATAACCTAGATTGGAATTGTTTATCGTTCTTTTCTGTAACAGCTGATTGCTCTTCTCTCTTGATTTTTTTCTTTCCCTTCTCTGTAGTTTACGCTTATTCCAGAAATTTGACACTTTCCGGATTCTAGTTTGCGGTGGGGATGGAAGTGTTGGCTGGGTTCTCTCCGAAATTGATAGTCTCAATCTTCACAAGCAGGTACCTGCCCAATGAGCTTGGTTGGATGTAAGAAAGAAGTAACAACAACAGCATGGGTTGAAGAGGACTTTCTTTGATCATGCAGATGTAGTTTGCCCCAGGACTGAAGCTGCTGAAAGGTTACCACAGCAGTGTTCTTGCAATAATTTTCTGCAAGAAGCAGCACTGGACTAATTCATTATTCCTATCTACAGTGCTCCTCTGCAACTCCCTCATACAAGATCCAGCTTTTAGAGTAGCTGAGTTACTCCTGCTCCGTTGCCACCAGGGACTTATACTTGGAAAGGGTTGCAATTAGAAAACCAGGATTTCAACGAGGGTAGCACTCCTCACCTATTCCCTTTAATTCTCATGTTGTTTCTGAGTCCTGGGATAGCTAGAAACTTCATTGGAATAGAGGTATCTTACAGTGTTTAATTCGTTTCCATTTTGTCTTGGAGATGTCTACGCTAATTTTACAGAAGAGGCAACAGCACCACCTGATGGTTAAATGAGCACATCTGCAGGATGGAGTACCTTCTTTTAGCAAGGTGCTCTAGGTGGTAGCTGTGATACACTCCTCTCTCAACAACTTAAAAGTAGAAGGAACCTGTCCTTACTTGCATGCTCTTCTGGCTGTTTTCCCCATCCAGTTGCTTTCCCCTCCCCCTGGGACTAGCTAATTCTCAGCGACTGCTCTTTGTAAGGAATCAGGAGTGTTACTTTCGACTGTTTGTGGTTTGTGTTTTCCCATTTGAATATCAATTTTGTTTTCCTTTTCTCTGCTGCAGTGCCAGCTGGGAGTGCTGCCACTGGGAACAGGGAATGACCTTGCTCGTGTGTTAGGCTGGGGGTCTGCTTGTGATGATGATACCCAGCTCCCGCAGATCCTGGAGAAGCTGGAGAGGGCGAGTACCAAAATGTTGGACAGGTAAGTAATCAGCTCTGAGTTGTGTGAAAATATCCTTCTAGGAGAGCTTGATTCTGCCCATCTGCTGGACTTCTTAATAGTTCCAGTTATGGTTTTTCTTTTTCTTTATCTAGACAGAAAATCTTCTGTCACTTTTTGTCAACAAAAGTTAGTCTTGGTTTCTATGTCACTGCCACAGAGTAGTAATGAGTGAAATTGTCACGCTGTATGATGTCCAGTGTCCTCTCTTGCGTTCCAGAGTTCTTGTCAATTGAATTTGACAGCCTTACAGTTGTGATGTTTTAAACTATTTTTCTTGGTAAATTTGGAGCAATTTATCTCGAGTTTGGCTTATAAATGAAAGCTGAACACAGAAATGGAAATCTTTACCCCTAGTATTGATAAAGCCTGTATATCTTTTTACATTTGAAAATGGCTCTAGTCTTTAGATTTGTATCTTGGCATCTGGCATGTTGAATCAAGTAATGCCCATAGGATTTCTGTGAGAGAGGGAAGAAGTACATAGTGTCATCCCTCCTTCTGCCCCCACTTCAGCACCTCGGCAGTTTCAATGCATACCTACGGCTTCCTTACATCATTCATGCCCCTAACAAAGTGCTGTTTGTTCTGCTTGAGATTCTAACCTGTTTGGTGCTTTGGATAAAGGAGGAAATCATCTACCTTGTAGTGACAGCTATGATGCCTCCTTTTCAACAGGTGGAGCATCATGGTGTATGAAACCAAACTCCCTCGCCAGGCCTCCACTTCCACAGTCACTGAAGATTTCAGTGAAGATTCTGAGGTACTTGGCAAGATGCAGAGAGGGCAGGGAACTGGGAGCAACAGCCTCAGAATGGACAAGATAGGAGGCAGAGGCTGAGTTCAAATGGAGCAGGCCTGAGCTATGACTTGGGTGTAGCAGGAGCTACAAAGATCCTGGGGCTTTAAATCAATGAAGTATTATAGAGGAGGATGGAGGCTGGGTTACCAGAGTCAACAACCATAATGGGGGATGAGAGGAAGATGCTTTGGAACAGGAAGAGAGAAGAAATGATTGACTTTACTCTGCTGTCATGACATCATGTTGTTGAAATTGTGGAAAGCTGCATAGCAGTCACAGGAACTGTAAAAACCCAGTGTTTAGATCCACAGTTGATCAGAGACTCTTAAGAACTGCACTGCTGATGATTTCTAGGTTCAGAATTAGTTTCTTCATCAAATTCTGGTCTTCAGTGGGTAAATGAGCCCTGGGCCACAGAACTTTTCGAGGGCAAAAAGAAGCTATAGATTGACAGATACTCTCTGGGGAGCCAGAGATGCACAGTGTGTGTTGTAATGTTGGGAAGCAGCACCCCAGAGCTTGTGCCCAGTGGCTTGTTTCTGACTGTCACCAGGTGCAGAAGATTCTCTTCTATGAAGACTCTGTGGCTGCTCATTTGTCCAAAATTTTGACTTCTGACCAACATTCGGTGGTCATCTCCTCAGCCAAGTGAGTATTTAAAGAAGAATTGCTCTAAGTGAAAGTTGCGCTGTCAAAATCCTGAGACAATCCTTGCATGGTTTTGTTTTCCTTACCTTCTTTGTCTAGGGTGCTTTGTGAGACAGTGAAGGATTTTGTGGCTCGAGTAGGGAAAGCCTATGAGAAGGCAACAGAAAGCTCAGAGGAATCAGAGGTCATGGCCAGGAAGGTAAAATTGGAAAAAATTATATGGCTTTCTACTTCTGAAGTGGAAAACTACTCTGTTTTCAGAGAAACAGGATAGCAGCAGATCAGCAAGCACTAAAAGCATGAGCTAGCTAAGTCTACTGTTAGTTCTGGTTAAAACTTCTTCTTTGCCTTGTAGTGCTCTGTCCTGAAGGAGAAGCTGGACTCATTGTTGAAGACACTGAATGATGAATCTCAAGCATCTTCATCTCTGCCAAATCCTCCTCCCACCATTGCAGAGGAAACCGAAGATGGTGATGGGTCAGGCAGTGCTTGCGATTCTTCTAGTGACCGGTCGGTGGGCTCATCATGTACTGCACGGCCCCAGATATTTCGCCCCCGGGAACAGCTCATGTTGAGAGCCAACAGCTTGAAAAAAGCCATTCGTCAGATTATAGAGCATGCAGAAAAAGGTAACGTGTTAGGAGTCCTGCTTGTGGCTTATTATGGGCTCTTGAGAAGTATACATTTCCCTTATTCCGGAGGGGAGTAGGGTTCTTTATTAACAACAGCTTTCCTGAGCTAGAGAAGCTGTTCAGTAAGCCTGGCTGTCTGGTTCCATCTCTGCCAAGCCCACCTGTTTGAAACCTTGCTTGGTAAATGAGCCTGAAGTTCAAGGTATATTCTCTCCCATAGGGCTGGTTTAGGAAGTTACTGCCCTCCCACACTCTGTTCATTTGAGTTTCCTGTCTGTCCCCACCCATACCGCAATTGTGTCATCGCAACTGTTTGTGTGGCCTTGGTGTAAAACAGATCTGAAAATACTTGGGAAGAAAGTATTTTAAGTATTTTAACTTGGATTGTTTCAGAAATCTCTTTATAGTACAGCCCAGTAAAAGAGAGCAGTGGTACAACTGAAAGGGCAATGAACTGTAGCACAGAGGCAAGAGAAAGTAGGAACTTCTTAAACGAGCTTTGTTACTGGGAAAATGTTGTAATGCTGTACCTTGATGCGAATCAATCCTCTTCCTGTGATGAATTCCTAGGCAGGTGACCCTCTTCTCCCCATCTTGGCCCTTATTTCTCCCCAGCCACTCACACCCGTAGCTCAAAGTTTCATTTCCTTCGAAAGGCGTCAGTCTCCCACATGTTAGTCGTAAACTCAATGGTCTAACTTAGACCAAAGGAAGTATTTAACAGCTTATTACTGGAGATAAAAGCATTGAAGTTGCAGATGTGATGTCCATGCGCACCTACGTGCACTGTGAAGAACAACTATGTAGTAAGTTCCAGATTGTTGCAATGTTGCTTGGATTTGCAGCATGGCAATATTGTGTACAGCCTATCCCGAAGGTGAAGTTACATGAAACGACAGAAGTTGAGCAAACAGCCTGCTTCTGGTGAAGCAGAGGTCCTGACTTCATTGCTGCCCCACTTCGCTACTGCTTACCTTATGCTGATTTGATGCTATTTGGAGTTCTTTTGGAGCCCAACCAATTTGCTTAATCCAGCAAGAAGAGTTTTATTTTTCTGCTGGGCTAGTGGGTTGGATTTCCTTGTGGATACTTTTGATGAACTGCAGAGTCAGCACAAGGGAGGAGAAGAGACTGTGAAAGAAGAGGAGGGGGGCTTGTCACCCTTCAGAAGCAGTGAGCTGGTAAATCAGCTGTACCCTGTGAGGGGTCGCTGGGGAGGAAGGACTGTTGTTTACATGCATGTTGTTTACATGCAAAGTTTTGATTTCTTCAGGCAACATGCTAGCATTTAATTCTTGCCAGCTCTTGGGCAAACTCCAGTTATGTTTCAAATGTATTTGTTCAACTTATCCAAACTGTTTTTCTTCTTCCAAAGTATGTAATTTGATTCTTTCTTTTGTTTGTATTGTTTTTTACCAACTGCTCTTTTCTTCCTCCTGATTACGTGTGTCTAAGCGCCCTTTTCAAGTGACTTATCCTATTGCCCTAGCACAGATCAAGCAAACAGAAAATTCAGTTTATCATTTAATGTCATTCTGGTTTGAATTTCTGGCAGCATCTAAATGTGAATAAATGGAAGCCCATCACCTGTAGCACAGTTCACATGTCAGGGAGCCTGACTAAAAGGCTTAAAGTTGGACTCTCCTACTTAGAGCCTCACTGCTGAAGATCTCAGCAGATAATACAGGAGACTAAGCCAGCCCAGTTCCAAAAACTCTTCAGAGCAGGGTTTAGGTTAGACAAATAATATAGTAAAGCTTTCCTATACTCCTTTCATTTAAAGAATCAGGACCTTTAGAGCCCCATCGTATTGTTACTTATGTCAGTGGGAGGTGTTTCTTGATGGAAGAGTTGTGAAGTAATCACCTACTTTCTCTCTTTACAGCTGTAGATGAACAGAATGCCCAGACTCAGGAGCAAGAGGGCTTCCTCCTTAGTCTCTCAGCCTCTGAAGAGGGCAAGGAGCTAAGGAACGAAGATAAAATCTCCCTGCAGTCATCACACAGCAGCAGCTATGGAGTGTCCAAAGGGAGGAGCCAGCGGAAAGGTACTCTGGGGCTGCCGCCATGCAGATCTTGCCTGCAAACTGCAATTTTGTTAGTTGAAAGAAGTGAGGGATGTGTTACATATATTACCTTCCAAGTTCTATTTTTCTCTAATTTTTGCATGATTGCTCTTAACCTCAGGTGGTACACTTTGCACATTTCTGTGCTCAACCCTGTGCATCATACACACTATTTTTTGATACATTTCTGATGGCTGCTGGTTCATGGTCTGAGTATATCACGCGTAGGATTCAGAAATTTTCTGATAATTTAGCAATAATCTGCATTCTCTTGGCTTTCAGTGCTTGGACAAAGATGGTCTTGAGCATTTTTCATGTCATCTACCTGATGACATTTCCCAGTAAGCCCCTGCCAGCTTTTGCAAATGACAGAGAACGGAAGCCGGTTTGCTTTAATAACTGTAATTTGTTAGAGATCCCTGATCACTCCAAGTATATTTGGAACTCAGCTGAGTATGGATTGGGAGCCAAATACCCTGTCAGTTGTGCTGCTGTCACCAGCTTTTTCTCATTTCCATTTCTAGTATTTGCAGTGTCACATTTCTGTACCTCCAATCTGTGAGGTGTTCCGGCTGCACGTATGCCACACCTCCGTCCCTTAATGACTGGTTCTGTCAGCTGTTTGTTGTACAGTGGCTAGAGTGTTTTGCTGTTGAGTGATTCTTAACCCAGTCTTGCTGCTTGGGCCGTGCTGTTACATGCTGGTCTGAATCGTGTCATGTTTGTCAATAGCCATGTTTGTGTTGTGTTTTACAGCGTCCAAGTCTCCTTGCGAAAGACAAATAAACAAAGGAAGTTTGTCGCTGGGCAGCTCTGCATCTCTTCCTCCCCAGACAGGAAACCGGGACAACTTGCCAATGCTGAACACAAAAATCCTCTATCCAAGTGAGTGCAATACCCACCGCTTCCCATTCAAGCAGCCAGCTGGAGTACGGGTGACAACAGCACAGGCTTAAGTCTCTGTATGAAAACATGAAATTGTTCTGCCTGATGTCCTTTTGCTGAGTCCACTTGGAGAGAAGTCCCTTTGTAGATAACTTTCCACTAGAGCTGAACAGTGGAGGCAGGGGATTTGTAATAGTTTTCAGTTTGCAGCTGAGAAGACCTAAACACAGATTTTTATTAACACAGCACAGTGGCAGAATTTAGATACCAATTACAAAGATATTCTGAACTCAAGGGAACTTTGAGAATGTTGATAGGATGCCCAGTGGCTGAGAGGTTTTTGAAGAGTGGCAGCCATGGACTGGAAGCAGCAGTCCCTTTGTGTGAAAGCTGAAGTCACTGGATATGCACAGACCCAGCGGAATTCCCACCTCATGCATCTTGTGTAGCAGCTTCTCCCCATCACTGCAGTGCTGTCCTTCCACCTCTTCCTCCGAATTACTTGTTCAAACTGTTTCTTCTGGAAACAGGCCATTTCCTTTCTCTCTGAAAAAGCTAATATTTGTGTGTTGCCAGCTAATAATTTTAGAAGCAGGAGGCAATAATTCTTGAGTGACTTGGAGAATAACTTCAGTCCTCCTCCTGTCCCTCTGCTCCTTGAAGCAAGGATGTTGCATGTCTCACCCTGGAGCAAATAGCTACTGCAGTGAATACACTCCCATTTCCCATTCACGTGTCTGTACAACTGCGCTGTTGGCCTCAGTTGACATATCCTGTCACTCCAAAATCCCACAGGCAACCCAGAAACCCTTCTTCTTATTGAGAATGCTAACCCTTCTGGAATGGAAGAAAGCACTATTGCTAGTTGCTTTCCACAGTGAGTGACTGTAGTTAATGTATTCTGAGATTGAAATTACATGTTTTCTGGTTGTTATTATGACGGTCTTCCTCATTGTCAATTTTCTTACAGATATCCGTGCTGGCATGTCTGGGTCTTTGCCTGGGAGCTCCGTCATCAGCCGATTGTTGATCCATGCTGATCCCTTCAACTCTGAGCCTGAAAATCTGTGAGTATGCTCAGGATGTTGAAGGGAGTGGGCGTTTCCGAATGAACCTCAGCATTGCGCTGTGAGAACTAGATTATTTTAGAGAGCTAAATAATGGACTGCAGCAACCCAGAGTTTTGTAAATGAATTCATATGCTGGTGCCAGGGAGGATCAGCTTATGTAGTTATACATGCAGTGATGTATGAGGCTCATAGTAAAAGATTTTTAGGTTTTAAGTGAGAGAATGAAATCCAGATCAATCTTCTCCCAACACTCAGGGCTGACTCCAGCTTCCAGTGAGTAGGCAGTAACGTGGGGAACCAGCACCGTTACAGCATGGAGGCCAAAGAAAGCTCATGGGCAGGCCACAGATGGGGAGACGGGTGGGAAATGTGATATGAACGCTTTCTCAAGCTGTTTCTGCTGAACTGTTTAACAGTAAAAATTCAGTTGATACACACTTAATATTTTTTCCTGGGGTTCAGTGCCCCTGAGTTTAGTAGCAGACACTTTTGAGCTTATTTGACAGGCTGTCTGTAAGGGACACCAAATATGCACCTATTTTAGTAATTAGCATTGCTACGGTTTTCTGAGTCCTTTTACACAACCCCAGTGACCAGGAACATAGCTTTTTGTAAATGAAGTGCAGGCTTCTGAGTATGTTTTGGTGGCAAGGGGAGAATTCCCCTACAAATCATCTGGCTATGAAGTCCTTTGGTCAGAGGCCGCAGGCAAAGGGCCTCTGCTCAACAGCCACTTTCATGGTATTCCTTGTGGGTTTTAGGCAGTTCCCAGCAGCGCTTATCTGACATGTTGGCAGGCAGCCGTCTTGTTCTTCACTTTTTTATACAAGGGAATTATTAGGTGGACAAGGGGGGCATGTGAGATGTATACCAAATGGTATGTAGACTTAGGAATGGGAGTTTTGGTTGTTTTTTTTTTGACAGTGAATGTTACACAGAGAAGTGTGTCATGAATAATTACTTCGGAATTGGACTGGATGCAAAGATTTCTTTGGACTTCAACAACAAACGTGATGAGCACCCAGAGAAATGCAGGTGGGTTTCTCGTTGGCTGACCTTTGGCTACTGCCAGAAGTGACTGAAACCACTTTACGTTTTCATGTGTGGTTTTGAAGCCAGTTGTCTAAAAGTGTGCTAAATAGACATATCATCAATCTCGTCTGCATAATCTTCCTTCATGGTTTGAAATCATGATGGAGGAGATAAGTTACTGTTTATTACTGATTTGTTGTGCTGTTGTGGATAGTATAAGGTCTTTGAGTAGCTACATCAGTGTGGATCCAGTGCATTGATTCTATTCACTGCGTGATCTCACAGGTTTTTCTCCTGGACTTGCTGTTTAGCTCAGAGAGAATCACATCTCAGCTCTAAGTGCCATGGAGGCTGATTTTGGCCTTGATCTTAACTTAATACAAACCACTGTATCAGTCACAGGCTTTGCTCTTTTTCATACCTGGGCAACTACAGGATGCTTTGTGTAGCCCGGGATTAGTCCATTTGCTATATTTGAGCTAATATTGCAAGACACTGTTGATGTTTTGGTGTATGAGACTGACCAGTTCTGTGCTGGGGAATCTGTGTATGTGTCTGATAATACGTGTTACTCAGTTGTCCTCAATTCCTACCTGACTGTTTTTTCAAGGAGAATATTTTCCTAGCATAAGCAAAATAGCCATTTTGAGTGCTTAACCATTTTGGAAGCAAAGCACATTTGTGTTTTAGCATGTAGGAGGTACCATTTCAAACTGTGTGGGTTTTTTTCGCCTCTAAGTGAAAAGGTAAATGCCAGTCCTGACCTTTTCTCTTTTGTTTTGTCCCCTTAGAAGTCGTACTAAAAACATGATGTGGTACGGAGTATTGGGGACCAAGGAGCTGCTACACAGAACATATAAAAACCTGGAGCAGAAAGTGTTGCTGGAGGTGAGGAACTAGCATGTCCCTCTGTTGCTAAAACTGGGGTACCTAATTGCATCTCCTTCAGACACTTCAATTCTAGCATGGTGATTCTCTTTGCTGACCTTAGGATGTTTCCCTTGATACGATATACTTGCTGTGTCTCACCTTGAGCTAGCTAAAAGTGGCTTTTCCTGGTTCTGGAAGATAACTTGTATTCTCAGCCCATAAAGGAAGCCTGGTCCTGTTGCAAAGTAGTAGCCATCCCCAGCTCAGTTATTCAGCATAGACAGAATTGTTACCTTACAGGTGGTGTTTCATGAAACACAACATTTTAGTCAGTAGGTGTGGAGGAGAGCTGCTAATTTAACTTGTGCTATAATGTGGATCAAACAGGAAAAGGAATATTCTTGTATGGCCCACCTGCAGCATGAACGAGTAGTTTTGTAAGAGGAGACCCTCATCACAGCAGACTGAATAGGTGTTTCAGGAGTTTTATCCCCCTTTCTGGATGAATAGACTAAGAGGCTCTGCCAAGCCTCTCAGGTGTGCCCTGTTCCTGTCTGGGGAAGAGAAGCAACAGTCTCTCTCTAAAACCTACCTCTACCAGAGGAGAGGTGATTCATGAGACATGAATGGATACGATCTTCTACTGTTAGATGAAGAATAAACTGAAGAAGCCTGAATTAATTTATTACTAAACTGTATAGGCTGCTTCCTGCTCTTAGAGCATATGCTGTGGCAGGAGGGGCTGGATGCTGCTGTGCTGAGAGTAATGATGCCTTCTTTTCTGTACAGTGCGATGGGAGGCCAATCCCTTTGCCCAGTCTCCAGGGAATTGCCGTACTCAACATTCCCAGCTATGCAGGAGGCACCAACTTCTGGGGGGGGACCAAGGAAGATGATGTGAGTATTCTCTAAGGCAGTCCAGGAAAAGTTTTAACTTACTGTTGCTTCTGGAATCGTAGCCCCTGAGAACAGTGCTTGGAAGAAAAGAACAAGGGACCTGTCTGCATGTACTTTCTCTGTGAGGTGGATAGGATACTGAAAAGTCAATCTTCAACAGCTTTGCCCCCAGGCAATCTGTAGTGATTCAGAAAGAAACCAGGTGCTGTTCTGGGCATTTAGACTTCCAGGAAGTGCATTAAATTGACCTTCTCCCCTCAGGCTGCCTGAGGAGTAAAGCCCCTTGAAGGCAAAGGGAGTTAGATCCAGTCAGAAATGTTGTATTATTTGAAATGAAAGAATAAGTGCATACTCTCATAAGAATAATTATTCCCTTGCTGTTACAGTCTTTGTATTGGAGATATTCTTTAGCTGCTATTGGAAACACAGTTAGAATATTGAGGTTCCTTTTTCTCCTTCCTGTGTCACTGCAAATCTTCACCTTTTAGTCTCATTTTTAATTCTATACAGATTAAATAGCACAATTGAAAACTAAGCACCAACTCTGCGCCAACAGGGGAAGAGGAAACCTCCCCAAAAGAGCTTTATGTCAGTTGAATTTTCTCTCCCATGTATTTGGCTAGACATTTACAGCCCCTTCCTTTGACGACAAGATTTTGGAAGTGGTAGCCGTGTTTGGTAGCATGCAGATGGCAGTGTCACGAGTGATAAACCTACAGCATCACCGGATCGCACAGGTATCAACTGCTTTTGTGAGCTCTTCTTGCCTCCCCCATCTCCAGCGGGTGATGTTTTTGCCAGTTTCAGTCTGTAAAGCCCTCTTACCTGCTCTCTGTTGTCCATGGAAAGAACATTCACCAGGGCTGAAAAGGTGCCTGTTCAGGGGCAATTTGGGCATGGAATTGTTTGCTAGTGTTCATTGTGGTAGGAGTTAGATCAGCAATTCAAATATAGGTTAGTTTAAAGACACAGCAAATGACACCTGCCGCCCAGGCAAGTGTGACTGTAGTAGCAACAAAGCTACAGTACCCGGGGAAGTGTTTTGGAAAGAAAGAACATGTCTCATGCTTTTGAAAAAAAAACAATGTTTTAGAGCTTCTATAATGCAATCACTTCTTGCAGTGTCGGACTGTGAAGATAGCAATCCTGGGAGAAGAGGGAGTTCCCGTACAAGTGGATGGAGAAGCTTGGATCCAGCCTCCGGGTTACATTTGGATTGTTCATAAGAACAGGGCACAGACCCTGACCCGAGACAGGGTAAGAGCAGCCTTGGATACACTATACTCATGCTTTCGGTGTCATATATTCCTGGAGTGTGTCAGTGGCCACATGTGAAAGATGATCTTGGTGGATGTAGGAGTTATGTTTTGAACATAACCAAGAACATGGTTAAACTTAACATGGTTAAACTTCACTACTTGGGAAATCAGATAAGTAAGGTTTTTGCAAGCTTATTTTGCATCCTTTTCTAGGTGCCTTGTGACACAACATTTCTTAACATGCTTGCATGCTGTTTTTCCCACAGGATGCCTGACTCACTGAGTGCTGTGGGATGTCTAGATTCAGCTGTTCAATGTTTTAATTTCTCATTATTGTTCGGGATGTGGCTTATACCTCACTGACCAAGAAAAGCAGTGTCTCATGCCTCGTTCAGCAGTCTGTGTCTGTCTGATCTCCTAACTCTCAAATATACCTGATGAGTATCAGCACATAAGGAAGTGTCCTTGCCATTTTAATGTATTACTGAATGGTGGGAAGCTAAAGGAAAGGAAAAAAGTATTGCTGTGATACAGACAGGCTTTATGGTTCTTCCCAACACTGTAATTGTCCATGGATAAACAGTTTGGTTGGTAGAAGCTCTTAATAATTTCCAGAATAACATGCCTTTACTCAGCTTCCAGAGCAAACTGAAGTCCTCTGCAAAGGACTCACCTGCTGAATAACAAGAAACGAGAGAACAAACAAGAGGAAAAGAAGGGAAAGCAGCCTGATACAGGCCTGAGACATTCCCTGACAGGAAGTTACAAGTATGATAGTGTGATAAGAAAGCGAAGGTGGGCCTGCAAAGCCCCTGTCATGGTAGGACAGGCAAATACCCATGACCTCTTGAGCTGGGAGAGAACAGTGGGTGTTGGTGCAGATGGTGGGGAGAGGAAGAGACAGAAATAACACACACAGTCTTCCCTGGAGGGACAGAGAGCTTCTGCAATGTCACACTGAGACCTTGGAGGGAGGGTGAGTGAGGGAGATAGCACAGACAGTCAGGTGGAACAGGATTCCTGCTGTAAAGGTGGGAGGGAGAAAAGGAGAGACAGCCTACATGTGGGTACAGTGGGAAAGGAGAGTGAAGCACAAAAGACAGGACACACAAGTCTCTAGTGAGTGTGCTGTGTGTTGGACCAGCTGAAGCCATGGCTATGGTTGTGCCACCCCACTCCTCCCTGCCTGCAAACCAGGTTCTGCAGGCATGGAACTGCCACTGAGGAACAAGTTCCAGTTTTGCAGAGCAGCATTCAGCTCTCATCTTGACCATGGGCTTATCCTTATTTCTCCTGCTGTCCTTGTGATCATCATTCCACACCCTTTCCTTCACAGAGCCACTCTGTCCTGTGCAGTAGATGAAGTGGGGTCCTCTTTTCGAGTTTGTGATCCTGTACCTTTGGTAGCATTTTTCAAATGTGATTTGGGATATTTAGTTTACTAAGCTGAAGATGGAAAAAAAAACAGACTCCCTCGTGGCCTCATCTGGACCACTGAAGACTCATCAGCAAGGCTGAGATCAGCAGATAGCTTGTACAGAGCTGACGGAGCTTGTTTTTGTCCTGTACGAGAAGCAGTAAGGGAAAGGAGTGCTTTACCACAGGGCTTCACAGGTATTTGCAGATGCAGGAAAATGATGTGTCCCCAGATCCTTGGGTTTTCCCCAAGGCAATTGTGTTCTAGTAGACACTGGATATTCTGCTCCATCCATCTCTTCTCTGTCTCCTTAGTCCTGTGCTCCTTACCTAGTCTGTACTCATCTCATTTGAATTCTCAGACCCAGGATCCATGACTACCATTTTCTTTCCCCCCACCCATCACACTCAATCTCCTTTCCTTTCCTGGCTCCCCAGATGCTGATTTTTTTTCCCCACGAATGCTGTGCACCCCTGCTTGTTATCCTCATCTTCTCTGAATTCTGCTTCCTATTTCAGTCTTCCCCTCCCATAGTCTCTTCTCTTGTCTAACCTTCTCTCTTCCCATTTCTTGTGCTTACTGATCCATCTCTCCTTGCCCTGAGACTCTGAATATCAGTTTTCATTCTCACTGTATCCAATTTTGATCCTTCTGCATTGGATCTGTTTTGCTTTTTCCTGAAGCACTAGCTGATGGCAGCAGGATGTTGGTAAGGGTGCAAGTGGGACAGGTGCAAGCTCAGAGTTCAGCTGCTAGGCCCACCAATTACTGGGGAAGCCCAGTTTACTTCCAGATAAGGAGGAGTCTTGAATATTTTTAATTTCCAGCTCCGAGATGTCACTTGAAGAGATGTGCAGTAATACTGCTGCTCCCTCCTTCCCCTAAATCTTGTAATTAGTCAAATTGGATGGATTTTTACTGAATAACAAAAGGCACTTCCTTGGGCATGCATGTCAAAATTTAGATTTCTGCTGCAAAGTATAGAAGCAATGTAGGTACTCAAAGCAAAGGCTTCCACCAGTAGTGAATTGGTGGATTTTTCTGGTCTGGTCTTCAGAAGTGGCCTAATGATTTCAACTAAAATAAGGCTTAAGTAAAAATTAAGCCAATGCAAGCACGTGGCATGGAAAATTTCAACCCAGATAGCTAAAGTTAGCAAAGTTACAAGCAGCTGGGCAACAGCGTCCTCCGTTGAAAAGTGCCTATACCAGACCTGCATGTTTTACAGGCTTTGGCACTTACAGCCTTGTTTTTTTTATAGGAGATTTACAAGGTATCTTATAGTTTGCTTGCTGTGTTTTTAGGCATTTGAGAGCACCCTGAAGTCCTGGGAGGACAAACAGAAGTGTGAGTTGTCCCGACCCTCCTCTTTCTCACTGCAACCAGAGATCATGTCCGAAGAAGAATCCACCCAGATCAACCAGTTTGGTCAAGCTGCAGGTGCTCTGATCCACAGGTGGGTCTCAATTTGCTTTTAGTGAATAGAGCCCTCCTTTGGTGCCTAAAATTCTTGTCTGACACCCTGTTCCTGGAGATGTTTCTGTTCACTCCTACCTTCTGCAGTGCCGGTCCATGTCACTGGGGTAGCATTCTTTCATTATGCACTGTCCTGGCATGAGCACTGAAGTTGTATAAACTCTCATAGGTCATTTGGAACAAAATGTGTTACTTTCACAAGCAAACATGTATCATTTCATCTTGAAACAACATAATAGCTTTGAATGTCAATGATTGTTACCAGAAGTGAAACAAAGTCCTCTCTAGGAGCTCAGATGAGAAGCTGGGTTCTTGTAACCCCGATGCCCAGCAGACATTTCTGGAAGGAGTCACTTTATGCTCATCTGCTCATCCTGTACTCGGACATTCTGCTGCTTGGTCTGGGCCTCGAGGTAAAACGCCCAGAGTCACATCAGAGAAGTGTTACTTAAACTGCTGTGTGTGTAGCTGCCTTTCACATCACTGTGGTCATATTAAAATGTCTTGGTCATATTTCAAACTGATCCCAACTCATGTGCAGGATTGAATACGCATCTGGAGTTGTGCATGTGAAATCTGCCTTGCTTTGCATATGCATGCTCACTGTAGCAGGGAGAGTAGCCCTGCTTTGCCAGAGGCTGTACCTCTCCCTTGCTTTATCCCTGCTCCTGTGAGTCAGATGGGTATTAAAGGAGATACCCAGTCAGAAAAGATCTCCTGCTTTGAGCATATGCTGATGCAATCTGTAATTCTCTCTTTAGCATTCGGGAAATAGCCCAATCCTATCAGGACATGGAACAGGAGCTTGCCCATGCTGTCAATGCCAGCTCCAAGTCTATGGACAAAGTCTACGCTAAATCCAAGTCTACAGAGGTACTTCACTCACTTGGCATCTTCCATTTTGTCCTTGCTCCATAGCTCTTGGTTTCCCTTTCTGATTGACCAAAAGTAGGGCTTGCTTCTCTAAGATTTCTTCCTTTTGACTGCTCAGATCTCTGCGTTTCCAGGCTTAATTTGCGCATGAATTGCTTCTCCGCAGGGTCTGAACTGCAGCCTTGTTGTAGAGATGGTGAATAATGTCAAAGCCCTGCATAATGAGACAGAGCTACTGCTGGCGGGCAAGATGGCGCTGGTAAGAAGCACAAAGCAGGAGTAAAGCAGCCTCTCACTTTCTCTCATCTCCTACTGTAGTCTTGGGAAGCAACATTTTGCAGGTCTTGGTCTTCTTTGTAACAAGTCAATTAAAATGTTATCATTCAGGAATTAGGATGGTGTTGCTACATAGGTAAGATGAGGAGTCAGGCTAGTTTGCTCCAACTTTGGAGCTCAGAAAAGACTCAAATTATTAACTTGGTTGTCTGGGCAGGGTGACTGCTGTGCACTTCATTTTAAAAGGAGGAACTACTCTGTTAGCTGGGAATTTCAAGGCAAAGGCATAACTGTACGTTCCACCAAATGGCTTTTAACTCTGCTTTGCTTCCATTTCTGATCCAGCAATTAGATCCTCCACAGAAGGAGCAGCTCCAAGCAGCCCTGGCAGACATGGACCTCCAGCTGAGGAAACTGGCAGACATCCCTTGGCTGTGGCAGCTTATGGAGCCCTGTGATGAGGAGGTGAGGAGGACAAAGGCTTTATTTCCCGAGCTGTTCTCTTTTTCACTCGCTCAAGATGTTTGACTTTCTGTGAATATACAACTGATGTGAGAAAAAAATCATTAAGAAGGAAACTTGATGCCCTAAGGCTAAAGAAAGTGATTTCCTGCTAATGTCCCTTGACTGACATGGAATCAACTTTCTCTGTTTCCTTCTCTGTCTTGATCAGAATGAGTTTAGAAGTTTTTTTCCTCTTTTACAAGGTCAGGGACCTGAGCTTGACATTACTTGTTGCTCTTGGTCTGTTCCAGTGAACTTATGAATGTTTTCCTGATTTTCTCTTCTTGTTCCTATAGAACCAGATGCTGGATTATTCTAAACGCAGCCGCAGTGGCAAATTCCGTCTGGTGACCAAGTTTAAAAAGGAGAAGAACAACAAAAATAAGGAGACTCATAGTAGCATGGGATTGCCGGGTACCAAGTCTGCTCATTCATTGTCTCTCTTTCTGTCACGCCACTGTGGTCACAACACTATCCATTCTCCGTTTCCTCTCATGTTTTCTCCCTTTTCTGTTTCACTTGCGTCTGCCTTTTCTTGGAGTATAATGTCTTCTTCACGTGACAAAGTAGTTTATTGCTCTGTTCTGTCTGAGTCATGATCCCCCAGTACTAAACAGATATTCCTGAGCAGAAACAGGAGGTACCCTCTGAAGAATTCTGCCTACATCTGGCCATTTTCTAGGATATTTTAGAGGGTGCTTAGTGAAGTAAATTTAAGTATTTTGGCATTTTAGGTATGAAAACGACTGTGGGGCCCAAGTCCGCATAACTCCAGTCTTTTCACTGCTGATTCTCTGTGATATGGTTAATGATGTTTTTCTCATTGATTCACCTTCAGGCTTTAATCAAGTTTCATGTCTAATTGGCTGGGGATCAGCATCACCACAGGTGCACCCTGACCTTTAATCCTACTGGTCAGTAGATAAAAACTGGCCATGAATCAACAAATTGTCAGTCAAGACACTTTCTCTCCGATTGGGTTAGTTGATTTTTGGTTTATATTGTACTTATGAAGACCTTCTTCTGAAATCCAGAAATACTGTCTGTTCTGTGGGTTCCTGGGTCCTGTCCTCTGCCATGGAATTGTGGGTAAAGTCTTCTGTCTGATGCGCTGGTGCTCATTCGTTGCCTCCCAGAACTTGGGAACTTTATTATTCTCTTATATAGAGGCTGTGCAAGAAGGTGGAAGTCCAAGCTCTTCCTCTCTCCCTCAGACTTCAGGTAGAGAGGTTGCCATTTTGTTTACAGAGCGCGAGTACACATACATAATAGCAAACTAACCCATGCTTGATTCTTTGTTATACGTTTTATGACTCTGTTGTTTTGTAAACAGAGGATTATCAATGAATATACTCTTAAACATGGGTGTGAACTTTAAAAAGAATATCCAGTCCCATCACAACAAACATGCACTTCCTCCTGGCTTTACTACAGCTATAGCCTCTGCTTAAGAGAACAACTCTGATCTTACTCTGCCCTCCCTCCTTTGTTTGAGACTGTAGCTTGTGCTACCAGTCCTTGCCCTCTCTTTGGTTTGAGGCTGTGGTGCTGCTTGCCCTCCTTCTCTGGCACTGAGTGCTGATGGTGTCCTCACCTCTCACTGTCTTCTGGGATTCTGGGTACTCAATGCACTCCTGCTTTTCCATCTCTAACAGTTCACCTCTGGGGAACGGAGGAGGTTGCGGCCTGGCTTGAGCATCTCAGTCTTTGTGAGTATAAGGATATCTTCATCCGGCATGACGTCCGGGGCTCTGAGCTCCTGCACCTCGAACGGAGGGACCTCAAGGTACTTTCATGATTGGCTCATCAGAAATAGCCAGCTGCATCTGCATGACCTTCTGTGCTGAATGTGCTTGGAAATGGTCTGCCCCCTGTTCGTTCCACGTGCCTTGGCAGGATGAATGGGTTCATTGCGGCCTTGTTTTATTTTCTCGCCATTTCAAGTCACCAGATGTTTAATAGCAGGGAGGTAGAACAGCTAGTTGAGAGACCAGCTGTCTTCACAGCTTCCTGGGGAAGTCCAGCACACAGATTGCAGAAAGTGTTCTTGAGAATCTCTGATTTTAATGATCAAATGGGAGTTTTCAACTTCTCAGCTGCTGCACCATCTTTGCAGAACATGCTGTGATTTGGAAAATTTGGCTCTTGTGTTGTAGTCACTGGACAAATAGATCATTGCATTTCTTTGTTACAAGAAAAAATGATCGTGGTCTTTGATGATGCTGCTAGATGGAGAGAATCTTTTGAAATAATACTGAGTAAGCACATTGCACAACTTTTCTTCTCCTCAGGAGATGCTTTCACTGCAGAGGAAATTGAAAATGGTGCTTCTTTGCATGTGCAAAATATTTTTGTCATCATTCTGGTTACTTGCATATAGCAGAAAAATATTTTGTCATAAAGTAGTGCATAGCATTTGTTAAATGGCCCTTGGATCTTTATTTGTGATTTTGACCATCTTTCTGTTCTGAGGTTTGCTGTAATTTGTGTAGCTGGTTGCTCTGCATGCCATCCAGCTACGGTGTGTGTTTTGTTGCATGGTACCCAAGTGTTCACACTTGGTTTTTGATGTGACCAGTGAGTGGTTGGTTCTTCCTGCATGTGTTTGTCTACAAGCTTAGGTCCTTGAGATCTGTATGCATTTTCTTTTCTCACGCTTTGGCCTTTAATAGTCAGAGTAATTTGCATTTCTGGCTAATGGTCTGCGGTTGTTTCTCTCCATTGCTGTGTTCCTGCTCTGTGACTGTTCATTACGCTGTCATGCTCTGGTCGCTTTTTGACACATGGTTTGAGGTTCCATATATAACCATCAGGTTTGTAATCTTTTTGGTTGGTTTCTTCCTCTCTGTAACTGGCTGACTAGTTTGTCACCATTGCTTGGTGACCTGGCATTTTTTTCCCCTAAAGTAAGGTTTTCTCTTTTCTTCCAGGACTTGGGTGTGACCAAAGTGGGTCACATGAAGAGGATACTGCACGGGATCAAGGAGCTGAGCCGGAATACTCCTGCCAGCGAGGTTTAGCCTCTGTTTTCACGGCCTGTGTCTACCATTCCCCCTAACTGCACAGCACTCACCTCACAGAGCAGATGTGCTCACAACTGTCTCTGCTGAACAGCCAAACTGCAGCTGTTCAGAGCTCTTATCAGCCAAGCATGGTGCTACCTTTTTTCCTGTGGGGTACGGCTGCATCCAGTCGAGAGGCACCTTATCTGCACTCAGGCAGAGCCTCCCGGAAGAGAACTCACTTGCTGTTTGAAGAACCATGTCCTCCAACGTGGGAAGTTCTGGTTCCAGTGACAGTGCAGGACTCCTGAGAATCGCAACACAGCTACCTTTACTGGATAACTTCATCACAGTACAATTATTCAGGGCAAAAGATATATTGGCCAGTCTTAGTTCAGGAGCATCTGACAGTCTTTTCAAACTGAAAGCTTCCCTGCTCATCTGTGTGTCATACGTGTATCTTAGAGCATTTAAGTGGGACAGAGCCTGTCCTTGTGTCTTACTAATCCCTTTTTAATACACTTGTAGTTGCATGTGATTTGCATCAGAAATTCAAAGCCAGTACAGACCTCCCCTTGCTGATGAACTCCCAGTGATTCTTACTCACGTATGCCTTGCAACAAACAATGCATGTGGTTAAAACAGCGTGGTCTTCCACTGGGCCTGGCTCTCCTCTTTCAGCCAGTCGAATGGTACAACGTTTAGGTTTTCAGGCATCATAAACAATTGTTTGGAAATTCCTGACACTAAGAAAAGACAAAATTCTCGAGAGCCGAAAGATTACAGGAAATCAGCTCTGACTGCATTCATCTTCAGGAGACCAGATGAAAGGGAGAGGAACACTAGTTGTTTGGGCCGTGCAAGAACTGTAATGTAACGAAGTGAGATGTGGAACAAGTTGCTCCGCTTTGATGTGAGGAGCAGCATGACTGGCAATGGCCAGGAGTGTCTTGCTGTCCATTTGGTGCCACTGTCGTGGCCACAGAAAACAGTTCTTGCTTTTCTTCAACTTGTAGTTGCAGAAAATTATTTCTGTCACAAAAGATACGATCTATCCATAGTACTTGCATCTTTTGACCTGTCTTGGTTCTAGCAGCTTTTCCAACTTGCTTCTTTCTCTTCCTGCCTTGCTCCTTCACTCCAACATGGATACCGAAAGATTAGGATTGTTACAGAGGGGACAAGCATCATAATGAAAACTGGAGTACGTTGGTAAATAGCCTTTGGTACCACCAACAGTGGAGCATGGAAGAATCAGTGCCTCTGAATCAGAGTTCCTAGATGGCCTTCAAATTTCCATTGTATTGCCTGACCCCAGTCGGGTGCCTGTTAAAGCCAGAAGACCAGTATGCATGATTATATTGCCGTGTTTATCACTGCAGAGGGAATTTGGGAACATTCACTGCTGTAAAGCTGTAGAGACAGCAGGAATTTTTAGTTACTTTGTAATTTTGTATGTATTTTTTTTTACTATTATTATTACGGAGTGGCTTTTGTCTGCCTATGGCTGCAGGCAGAGAAATGGTTACATACACAGTGGCATGAAAGATAATTTCCTGAGGACATCTTTTTTCTGTGTTATTTCTAAGGATTTTATCAACCTGACATCAGCTCTGTAGTCTAACAGCAATCAGCCAAGTTATTTTATGTAAAGACTTGTCTGTTTCAAAAGGTTATGGGCTGATTTCATGCTGGGCAAACTCCATTGCATTCTTTAAGGTTTCACCAAGGATTATTCTGACTCTCCCTGTCTGATTTTAGCTCATTCATTCAGCCACATCTCCTCTCAGCCTAGCAAGTTGACAGGGTTTGCTCATCAGAAGTTAGCAGAAGACTAAACAGGCTTGATCAAGCCAGGAAAATTTCTGGTATAAATACTGTGGACTGAGCAAGAAATGTTCAGCTTTGCCCTGAATTTGTTCCTCCTATTTATACATCAGCAATTGCTTCCCTGGCCATATTTTTTCTTTATCAGTACAAAATCCTGTCACTGTATTGAATTTCTGAGCTTTCAGACAAGTAAGAATAGCAGACATAGAATATTTTTCCCACTGGGTTTTTGGGACACTGAGCAACATCTGCATGAGAAGGAGAAGAAACCTCCACTAAGGAGAGCTGCAGGACACAGCCATCCTCGCTGGTGACAGTGAGGTGCAGCCCACTGCCTGTCCCCAGGAGTGTGCGTGGTAGGATGTTCATGTGTCTGCCAGGAGAGCGCAGCAGGGAGCGCAAGGCAGGTCACAGCTCTGGAGAAGGGACGAGATCTGTGTTGGTTCCTTTATGTGGTGAAGGAGCTGTTCTTGCTGTCAAGTCTCTCCAGGGAACCTCGTGATTTAAGGTGCATAAACAGTATGTGCTTGCCTTGCTTGCATAATTCCTGGGGGTTAGATTCTTGCCTCAATAGGGTCAGCTCCTCTCTACTCTTCCTGCTCAGAGTTGCAGGTGAATCCAAAGAGTTTTTACATTCAGGCATGTTCCTTAATGTGTACCATATCTGAGGAGGCCTGACAGCCGTTAGCCATCTGCTATGGGTGATGATTCCTGCAGAGACCAATCTTCCTTTCTTTTACTTTTATAATGTCTTGTTGATAGGTTCAAATCCTTTTTGTAGGTGCACATTTTCTCAAAGCATTCATATCCAGTATATTCCTGTTACTTACTGAAGGCAGGAAGGGAGTTCTACCTTCTTTTAAGAGCTAGAAAATGGGATCCATATTTAACCTGAGTGCCTTTGAAGATGTATTAAGGTTTATATCTAACAAAAGAGTTATAGCTCTATGTGTCTCACTGGGAATAATGCAGATTGCTGTTGCAGAGATTTTGTGAGTAGGTTAGGATGATTTGTGTCAAACATCAGTGAGAGCTGTCTGCAAAGCAGGGAGCCAGGCTGAACTTCTGGCTACATTATTCCGAGTTCCTCTTCTGGTATCTGATCATTTTTTTGTGGGAGAGAAATTCAGGAAAGACAATTAGTAGAAATATCTGCTTCACCAAANACTCTCCTCAACAAAAAAAAAAAAAAAAAAGAGAGAGAGACTCTTCTGCAGTCTCAGGTAAAGCACCAGCTTGAGAGAAGCTAGAACTGCACATATCACGTGTATGTTTAGTCTCTTAAAAAATGCTACTCTTGTGAAAGCTTTGTGCCACCTTCTGTTCATCAACCATCACCATTGGCAGTGATTTGGAAGGAGCTGGGGCAGTGTCTGCAGTGAGCTGGGCATACGGTTTCTTGTGCTAGGAAGAGTTTTCAGTATGTTATCTCACATTCTGGCACTGGAAAATTCAGCCTTCATGGCAGATTCTGGGGAATAACGTGCCCTGTGTTACGATGATTTTGTTCCGTGGGATCGCATGCAGTGGAGACCAGAGGCAGTTTTGGCTCGTGAAGCAGCTATCAGCAGCGTCCTGCTCTGACCTTAGGAAGGGCTGTTAGCGCTAATGCATTCTTTCTGGTTTTGCTTGCGGGATCTTCTTTCAGTGCTGAGAGCGTGCGTCCCCCACAGCGGCAGGAGCCGGCTCTTTGCAGCGGAGCGGTGCCTGGAGGTGCCCGGAGGTGCCGGCCTGTTCATCCTGCCGGGTGCCCGGGAGCCTCCAGCCCTGCCGAGGCCTTCAGTGCCAGTCCTGGGAATGTTTCTGCACCCAAATCGTGTGGAAAGCTTTGTTCATTGTTTTAGTATTATTTAAAACTGTGCATACTATCTATGTGATTTAAAAAGACTGTTTACACGAAATATTTTGTATCTTAAGATGTGTGTACTGTAAAAAGAAAAAAAAAGGATGAAAAATGATGTTTTTCTACAACTGTCAGCAGTGACTGCATGTCTGTGTCATCGTCCACCAACTGTTGTTCCTCAGGGGTCTCCCCACCATTCCTGTGATCCTGTCAGAAGTATAGGGAAGCAAGTGAATCCCTGTACAATCTTGGGAAGAAGGTTTTGTGCCTTAAGAATGGGACCTGCTTCCCTCCTATTTATTGTGTTAATTTATACAGTGATTATCATGGAAATGTCTCTTGTATTTTTTTGTACATAGTTTACTGTTGATTGTTGTAAATAAGTTTTTCTTGTATATAAAGTAAACATGTTTCTGAGCTTCCAGTAAATATTCTGTTACTGATTTCATTGTGTGAGAAGGCTGCAGTGCCCACTTGGTGGGAACCAGCTAATAAAAATTTGTGCTGTGATAAAATGGCTTTATCCTGAGTTGCATCAGAAGTTCAGAGCTGTTCCTTAGAGGGGAGTGAAATGGTAAATGTGGTTATTGTAGATTAATTTTGTGTTGGTGTAATGGTGTGGGGTAGTTACTTTATGTAGTTAATTTTTTATTGGCTATATCTCTGCAGTGAACAAAAGAAGAGGTGTTTAAAAAACGATGGTTCTGCTGTTCATCCTGATTGTAGCTCCACTGTCTGCAAACCCACAGCTAGATGGGAAGCACTCTCAGAAACTCAGCAGGGCATTTGAATGTTAGTTTCTCTCTTTTTGTGCTGTCAGGAGTGAGCAACTGAAATTCCCATGTGCTGGTAGATCTCAAGTCTGTGTGGTGTGACCATGGCTTCCTAGTCGTGGTGGTGCAGTGCCCTGATGAGAGGGGAACAGTTGTTGCTCAGCTCTGCTTGGGCCTCTATGCTTTCAATTTGTTGCAGGCGATACATATGGTAACTGGAACAAGTGAAAAAGTAGTTACAAAAATGTGGGAGAGGTTAATTTTCTCATGAAATGTGGAAATTGTCTGCCATAAAATGACACCTGTAAACTTGAAACTAAAGGATTTGGAGATGTTTGGTCCATGTATCTCATTGCAATAGGCTTTCTCTTCCATCTGTACAGACTGATGTGTTTGTAAGATGTTGACAAGAAACCTTCAGCAGATTACTTTTAAACTGAGAGGATGGTCATAGAGTTCCACGGTACCGCTGCAAAAGCAAATGGAAAGTAACATATGGTTGTGAATATTCTCTGTGTAAAAGACCTTTGTACTTGATAGTTAAATTGAAGGATTTACTTTGTCTTTTTATGGAGGGAATAGTTTATGTGACAGGAACATAAGAAATCGTAGTGATGTTACATACTGTAGCAAGATGAAAATGGTAAAATTCATCATTAAAGTGTTAGTTACCTAGTCCTAGTAATAACGAGAAAAGAAAAATTATTGCCTTTGCTCACACACGCACACTGGACCTGAGTGTCAGGCTCTGCATTAAGCACCACCGAAAACGTGCAGAGAAGGAAGCAGCAGAGACAGAAGGTATGTTTACTCCTCTGATGCAGGTAATTCATTTTGGTCTTTTATTTAGGTGGCAGAAAGCAATAGGAAGAAACTTTTTGCCCCTCAGTTTGTCATTACTGGGCTATCAGACCTGCTGCTCTGTCCTCTTGGTTTGATTGATAACCATCTAATGGAACTTGGGAAGGTGGAATGGGTTGGGAGGGATGTGTGCTGTGAAGATCTTGAAGTACCAATGAGGATTTTTTTTAAAAATGTTTTCTCCTGCTTTTTCCCTTCTTGTCCTATGTGTTGTTGGGTTACAGTTCTTATGTGTTTGTTTGTTTGTTTGTTTTAATACAGTGTAAAGTGTCAGGAGAGTTGAGATGTCCAGGAGATATGCTCCCACTGAATGGGCAGCACTGGAAGCAAACAGGTTTAGAAGAAGCTCTGTCATTCCTTACTTGTAAAGCAGCTTCAGCGTCGTAAGGTAAATTCCTTGTTTGGCTGCCCTGTGCCTTGCTGGGATGAGTAACTGCGTGCCCACCAGCTGGGTCTTGGGCAAGTTGAGATGTTTAATTCTCATGTGGGCAGAAGGAAGATGTAATGGTAATTATAGCTAAAAAATATACTGTAGTTCTCTAGCAACTTCTCTCTAAAGAGTTCCAGCATTTTGCTGTCTTACCAAATGACCTTTAAGGTAGTAAGTGTTAGTGTCTTCACAAGAGAGGAACAAATTGAAGAATTTGCATATGACCTAAAAGATGTAGCACTTCTGTTGACTTCAGGGTAAAATATAAGTCAGTTGTGGCCTACAGCCTTTCCTCAGGTGAGCAGGGAAGGGGGCAGCTTTAGGCTTCTTGTCCTCCATAAGCAGGATGGCTGCTGGGCTGCCTGAGGAGGAGCTGGAGCAAGCATCTCCCTTTAGTTAGAAGCCATGCACAGCTGCAGCCTCAGATGGGTGTGCAGTTGAGTAACAGGCTAGGAGGGGCTGTCAGGGAGCAGCTTTCCCTCTGCTCAAGGTGTAAAATTCCTCTAAAGTTGCAAACTGGATTTCCAGCAGCACTTTTCAGCTGCCTGCTGAGGACATGCCCTGAGCTGCATCCCTGCCAAGAGGGCTCTCCACAGAGAGGTGTTTCTGCATTCCTGGCAGCGTGATCCTGTGCTCATGTGTGAGCTGTGCAAAACCTGGGCCTCCAAGGACCATTTCTTTTAAGGAGAGGAGCCACAGGAGACTGACGCTTTAACTTTGTTTCCAAGGGACACAGGAGTGGTCTGGTTAACCTGGTGCTCTGCATACCGCCCAGTCTTTCCCCTCTTAATACCTGTTTGAAACTCGGTATCTAATTTTACACAAGTTGATGGGGAGAGATGGCTCATAGAACATGATATTTCTGCAAGTTTTGCAAGAAATCAGTACCCAGGATGGGAGGGAGACCTTGGTAGTGCTCTTGCAGGGAGAGGCTCCAGAGCACGTATGGGAAATAGGCTTAGTGCTTTTATTGCTCGGTGTATTATTCTGATTTGGGCTTGTTACAAATTAAAAGCTGTTGTGGTGAAGTAGAAAGAACTGATAGATGCAGCATGGAATTGGATCACTGAAGAGCTGTGATCTTGAGGCCTCAGTTTCCCCATCTATGAAAAGGTCCTTCACTGTTGAATAGTGCTGTGTGGAAGGTGGTAGGTGCTAATGCTATACTGTGTTGCCTAAAAGACACTGGAAATCTGATTAACTGAGAAGGAAAGGAAGTTTTGATCATTAACATTTTAATCTAATTTACGTATATATTCAATTTTGTTAATTTATGGGAAGCTACATTTTACATTACAACTTTGATTAGGAAAAATTCAAGATTCAGCACTCCTGGCTAAGAAGCTAAAGGCTGAGAACACATTTGAGAGATTTCCAGAAATTTTCCTCTAGAAGAGGAAGAAAACAAAGCTTTTGGCAGTTTATACACAGGATATCTTTTAACAATGAAATCTGAAGCAGCCATGATACTTCTTTACATTAGGGAAGTGATTTCCTTTGATTATTAATGTCTGTTCTTAATACTGTGTGAATCAGAACTCTCCACAGTGTTAATTAGAATGATGTGGAGCCTCCTCTGTCTTGCCAGTCTCTCATGAAGTTTCTCTGCTTGCTCCTCTTTACAATCCTGTTGTGCTGCTCAGAAAAATTACTCTTCTTTTAATGAAGGTGAACTAGAAAATAGTGAGCCCAACACTCTAATTGTTTAGATTGAAACAGTTCCCTGGCATGTGAAATTGGGCAGATCTTAAAGTATTCTGGAGCATCTTTTCTTGAATCCCCTGCTCCTGGAGTTAAATGATTATGCAAGAAGCCAAGTATTGGCTTTTAAAATACCTATTTCTGTATTGTGGTAGCAAGAGAAATGGGAAGGAGGAATTTAAGCCCCCAAAATGCAAGGGCTGATGAATAATTAAGTTAATTCTTTCTGAGTATTGATATAAGATAAAAATAAGAAAATGAAAATGTTCTTAGGAGGCTGACGCATTGATTTTAAATGTTTTAGGTTGACGGTTGGTGTGCTTGTCCTAAATTTCCAGCCTATACCAAGTCTTGGAAGCAAAAATGTATTCAAAAACATGCAACTTATGTGGTAGCAAAGCACTATTTCTAGATAGCTAACTCAGCTGCAAATATTATTTGTGTAGTAGGTGGAATATATGATAATACACTTGATTCTTGTTAGATTTCCTATTTTGTTTCCTGTTGTCAGGTGTGTTTTATAAAATTTATTTTCAGCAAAAATTTGCTGCTTTTTTCTTATTAAGTGGTTTAATTGGGCAGTAAAGCTTCACTGTACACACACATCTTTTCCAACTGCAATTTTGGATGCCATGTTTTGTTTTGTGTTTTAGCATGAGTCCAAAATGGATGACCTTTGAAACATAAACTTTGTGTGTTTAAAAAGAGCTTGTTTTTGATAAAGTCCATGGCCAAGTTTGTAAGGGAAAATGAAAAAAGTTTTTCAAGCAGTTGGAGCTGTCCTAAGCAGTGTCAGCAGATGTGAGCTGAGATGCCAGGGAAGCCTACCTTTTCCTAACACTGGCGCGGCACTTTCTCTGGTGTGGGATGCAGAGGGACACGTGGTTGTGCAGGTAATTTGCATGAAGATGTCACAGGCTGTATGGCTCACAGAGGTGCTGCTGCAAGAGCTGCCCTCAGAGAATGGGAATGCTGGTTTGTACCATCTCTGATGCATGAAAACTTCTGAAAAGAATTGGGCTTTTTCTCTACAATGTTTAATACTCAAGATTCATAAGAAGATTTTGTGCAGATGAGAGCTAATCCAGTATACCAAAAGATGCAGCATACTGGTACAAGGTTCTTGCCCTGCCTTCTCAAAGCAGGCAGCTGTAAGGAGGGTTAGAAGCTTTGACTGTTTTGTGGTGGAATCTGTGATGAGAAAATAATGTGGAAAGACTTAAAAATAGTGATCTGTGTCCCTATGGGGTGACTGAGTGCTGTGAGAGTGTGGTAGGATCTCTCAGAGACTTCAGCTCTGGTGTGGTTACCGTTGCAAACTGAATATAACCATTATTATTTGCCAGAGAGTCAAAAGAAAGAAAGAAAAAAAAAAAAACAGATTTGGAAAAGGCAGAGAGGATGCCTCAACTGTTTCACTTTTCTCCTACATGCAGGTAAATTGTCAAGCTCCCCCTGAGCAGTGTTTGTTTAATGACTAAAAAGAAAGCACACTTCATGTCACTCCAAAAGAGTAAATATCTGAAGTTATGGATTAACTAAGTTCCAGCAGAGCTCATGGCGGAAGAATAGATCACGCTGATTCACACTGAATAAAGCAGTAAGTGCTTCAAAAGTATTGTATCGTTCAGGATTTCACAGTACAGCTTTATTTAATGAAGCATAAAGCTTGTCAAAAATGTCTGGTGACAAGGGGAGGATGTTGGGCAGACAAGAAATGTTCTGGGTAAGCTGCTGCTGGGTTAAAGGGAACTAGCAAACCAGTCTGGAGGGCCTCTAACAAACGGCTGCTTTGGACCTGAAATTAAAGAGAAAATCACAGCACAAAACAGCATTCAGCGAGGGAGCTGCTGTGTGAAAAGTAAATGGCAGAACGGGCTGAGCTCTGTGAATAGAACGGTCTCCAGCATGGGGGTCGTGCTGCAGCTCAGCAGTGTGCTCCCTTTCCCACCTACCTTCTCTTCTTTAGGGGACTGCTGCTGCAGGATGTGGAAGCTCGTCACCATAGGGGTGCTGCTGGCTGCCTGTTCTTCACAAGTGTGTAGTACCTCAAGTAAGTTTTTGTTTTTCAGGTACCCTTCACCCTCTTCCAATTGCTGCAAGTGTGTTTCTTGCTCCCTGTCAGTGACAGGGAGTGGCTGGAATCATTCCCATTAGGAGATTTGGATTCCTCTAGCAGAGGTTTACAGACACAGTGCAAGGCCATGATGGCTGCCTTGACATAGCCCCTGTCAGCTGAGTGTCACAGAGTGGAGGCTTGGGCTTGCTTCTGCAGCATGACACCGATGGGCCATGTTTTCTGGAGCAAGCTCCCTTGCTGTGCCAGAAAGGGGCTGTTGGTCTGATAATAGTGTTCTTTAGGAAGGACCGCTGCTAGTTTTCAGCCAGCTTTCTTCCCTGCTTGTGCTTTCACACTTTTGTTTCCAGTATTTTACAGCTACAAAGATGCAAACCAAGTCCTGAAAATCCAGAAGCGGGCAAACTCTTTTCTGGAGGAGGTCAAACCAGGCTCCGTGGAGCGTGAGTGCAATGAAGAGCTGTGTGACTTTGAGGAGGCCAGTGAGATATTTGAAACTAGGGAAGCAACAGTAAGTTGTTTCTGTAAGGAGGAATGTAAGACTTAGCCAATAGATTGTTTTCTTAAAGTATTGCAAACTGGGACATAGGAGATCTTGCTGCCAGCATTCATGATTCCTAAGGTAGAGAGATGTTCTTGAGTGTAATTGCTTGACAGTGATTGTCAAGTTACCACTACTTGTTTGGGCTGCAGCACTTGGCTGCTCATGTGTGTCCCACCTGACCCAGTTTTGAGTTTTAGGTCCCAGCTAGGTAATCCCAATCCCTGCTCGACCTCGTTGGCTATTCTTGCTACCACTGAGTTTCTCCTAGTCCTTCCAGTCCTTTGCCCTCTCTTGTCCATTTGCCAGCTCTGGCTGCCTTTTGCTGTATCTCCCCAGTCTCCCATCTGTTCCTGACAAACATTTCTCTTATCACTAGCTCCTCCCTTCTTCTTCAAACCTCATATTTTCAATTGGACACTACCTTACTGTTAACATCACTGATTCCTGCCCCTTTCCACACCCAATCAGTGTGTTGGCTTGGATTTTTTCTTAGGGCCTCACTGTTGAATTAAGCAGAGTGGGCTTGCTACAGAGGATGAACCAGTCCTTGCTATCCCTCAGACCCCAGAGTCTTTTTGCAGTCTTCACAGTGCCCCCGTTTTGCCTAACTAGACACAAATGTCATTTTGTGCCCAGCAATACGGGTGACTTACCTGGCAGTAAGTGACAAGAGAACAGAGTCTGTGAGGATACTGAGGGGTTGTGGTGCTGGTGGGTCTGCGAGCAGGGCAGGGGGGATCTGTGCCAAGTAGGGCCGTGGCTCTAGTGCATGAATGTTTGGGTTGGCTAGTTTTGTTGTAGTGTCTGTCACTACACTGCCAAGAAGAATGAGACCAAGACTGTTGACTAGAATGCTGTGCTGTGTTGGCCAAGACCGTGATACACTTCAAATCCCTTGCTTGTGAAAAATCTGCTTCTAGCCTTAATGTAAACTTTGTTTCTCTACAGCTAAATTTTTGGAGCAAATATGTAGGTAAGTAAAAGACTTTCCTAATCATCTCTCTCTGTTTCCTCAAGGTTAGCTGGTACTCTGCCTTGCTGCTGCCATGTATCACATGCTAATTTATATTTTCATTCTCTCTTATATGGGGTATACAAAGAATGTTTTCCTGTCCTATCGTATAAGCAACCTTCTTAAAAAACTTCAAGTGCATCTGTGCCTATCATCAGTCACCTCCTCACAGCTAGGGCACTGGTCAAAAGTGATCACTGATACTCTGACCCTGCCTGACCTGGTCTAAAGAGGAGCCCCTGCCATTGCTCTCCACTTCTGCAGTAACTTGCCTCTGCCCTGTCTGCCACAGGTTTTGCTCTTTCTTTACCTTCCACCCACTCCACTCCCTCTACAGCTGTAATTCAGAACATAAACAGTGCCCTTGGCTGGGCCAAGACCATTCAGTGGCAGAAACGGTGTGTGGTACTTGGGAATCTGGGGAGGATCTGCTCTTGTTAATGTTTGATCTCAGCTCTGGTTCAGGGACTGAGTTTTCCTGCCTCTGTTTCAGATGGAGATCAGTGTGACCCGCAGCCTTGTTCCAATGGGATCTGCAAAGACAACATTGGAAAATTTTCCTGCATCTGTAACAAAGGCTGGGAGGGAGCGTTGTGCAGCTATGGTAATGCTGTCTTTAATCCACGATAACATAACATTCTTCGTGATGGGGATCTCAGTGTATAGGAATCGACACTTCTGTCATGGCACAGTATACTTGCTTTCATTACTGACGTGAATTCTCTGTTACTTCATGATGTAGTAGAAGGATTATCTGCGCTTACCTAAAGCAAAGTGAAGTTTGTGCCATGGGAGAGGTTTGGAGATCTCTGAGATATCTATGTTTTACAGAACCATTTCCAGTATTTTTGTAAAATGGCAGGGGGGGATTTTTATTTTATTTTTTTACAATACAGAGGAAAAAACAATCCATTGCAAATATTTGGTTCTCATTACTATGACAATGCCTTCCCTGGAGAAAAGCTGGATATTGTATTTAATTATGAGCACGTATATCACGTATCATCAACACTTTCCATCATCTGACTCATGCTCAGTGACAGAGAGTTTTCTGTTCTCCAGTCTGCCTGCCCTGACAGTAATCTCTGGGTTCTCCCACTGCCTTATTCTGGACCAAGGTCTGTTTGCTGTCTGAAGAGCCCTAGTGCCATTGAAGCCCACAACTGTCATCCCATATCCTGGGACGTCAGCTGTTGCTCACTTGAATCAGGATGTCATTTTGCCAGTTTACCTTCCCGTGACTCTGGCTTTCCAACTTCTCACATCTCTCTTGTTCCTTTTTTCCCAGAGGTCAAATACACCAACTGTTCTGTCAATAATGGAGGATGTGAACATTTCTGCAAGGATGACCCTGCCAACCAGTGCCGCTATTGCAGCTGTGCATCTGGGTATCATTTGATGAATGACCATACCATGTGCAAGCCTGTAGGTAAGAGGAGGATGTTTGTAGGAAATTTGACAGAGGATTATTCAAACATGAAATAAAGGGGGGTTTACAGGAGAAATGTTTGCACTGCATTTTGTACTACTTTTTTAAACATCTATTCCATGCAGAGTAATTCTGTGCCTGCGTTTTCCAAATCCATACCCACTTTATGGCCAGTAATAGTCTAACCCGTGACTGTGTTTGCCTCATGGAGGCACACAGGGCAATCGTAAAACTACCTCCTCTGCAAGCATTGAGGGACTTCCATGAAAGCTGATGGATAGTACTGTCTAGGTTAGGGAGAAAGCTTTTAGAAGAGGTTTTATGTTGGGTGAGCTGTTCTGTGCTAGTTAACCTCTCTGCATCTTCTGTAGTGGAATTCCCCTGTGGAAGAGTGAAAATGGACTACATTGAAGCCAAAGCAGGATTCAATATCCGGCTCATTGAGGGAAAAGCAGGAAGAAGGGGAGATAGCCCTTGGCAGGTAAGGAGAAAAGAGTCTTTAACAACAGATAGTTCAGGCTGTTCCAGAACAGCTCTGCCTGCCTCCCTGCTCCAGAGAGACTCCTACATTGCTGGTCATGGCATCACATGACGCTAAAATTCCATTAGTTCAGCTCTTTCAAAAGCAACCGAAAAGTTGGAGTAACAGGAAGAAATATATGTTAGGACTCTTGGCCCTGTCATTGTTGTCAAGTTTTTTACCTTGCCAACAATGTCAAGAGGGAGGATATGATGGCACATACCTGCTCTGTGGCTCCATGCTGGGGAATGCTGCTTAATCACCGCAGCTCATGCTGCCTGATGCCCACTCCAGCTATTGTAACAGCATTATTGTAGGAGTGTGAGGTAATCTCCCCTTTTCTGCAGGTATCTGTTCTTATAAGCCTTTTCTGTTGTAAATTCAAGTTAGCAGATTTAATCAGCCAAATAAGCCATAGCTTTACAGAGCAGGTTGGGATGTCACAGAAAGAGGAGACCTTGCAGAGCATATCATGGAACTAGTGAATGCATATTATCAGGGCCCGACTGTCTCTGACATTAAAGGCCTTTTTTACGCCATTGTATGAGAGTTGCAGCCTGAGATGACACACTGTCTTCTGGTGTGCTGTGCACACAAGAATAATCCCCTCATTTGAGCTCTGCCTTTCAAAGTTTTGAAGTACCAAAGTGCTTCCTTACAGTGACCAGCATTGTCCCATGCTGGTTTGAATGAAGCCAGCCCTCATTTGGGAAGAATATTCAAAAATTTTTGTAGATGTTCCACAGAGACCTTATTCTTAGCGCTTTTGCTCCATTGTAGAGCTTTGGCTTCAGTGAACATGATGTGCTTTGGTGCTTGATGCATCTGTGCATTTTGCAACCACAAAGAAGAATATGTACAATATTTTGTGAGCCATTTTTTCCTGCAGTGTCAGACCTCTCTGTTTCTTTGTTTCAGATTATGCTGCAAAATAGCAAAGGGAAATTTCTGTGTGGGGGTGTTCTCATCCATCCATCTTGGGTCCTAACGGCAGCACACTGCATTGAGACAGGAGAGGGTCTCAAAGTAAGACTTGGTATGGAAAAAAATCCATCCCTTTTTTTTTAAATACAGCTCTTTAATTCCCAAGGTTTATCATCTCAGGAGAAAGACCAGCAGGTTATAAAGACAAAAGTCCTTCTGGATGTAGGAATGGCTTGTCTAGGAAGTATTTAATATGCACCTTAGCACAAAACAAAAAAGATCAGTAAAACCACCTGATTTCATTTGAGCCACTATCAGCCTTACTATGGAAGTGCGCTGATGTCTTCCGAGCACTGCTAATTGTCTATAAAGTAGAAAGACTTAGAAGTCTCTTTTGGGAAATCTCTTCTGCTTGTGCTTTTTTGTTGATGAAAAATAATCAAGGTTGTCCCAATACTGAAAAAAAAAAAAGCTACCCCTTACAACATGTATATAAAGTCTTGAGCTCAAAAGGAGAATGTCACAGTGCCTCTTCCTGCCTTTTCATACATTTGAACAGCATTACTTAAGAGAGTTTCAGTAGAGAAGGAGGGAGGGCACTTACAGCATGGCAACTTTGCTATTACTGGCACTGCTGCTCTTAAGCATGAGAAAACCTATGCTGAATACAGTACTACTTCTCAATTAACAGACAAAAATAATGAGTGTTCTATTCACATTTAAGTAGAATTTTTTTGGATTAGTGTTTTCTGTCTACTGTTGATGACATTAGAGACATAACAGTTCAACTGCTTTCTTTCTCCTTTAGTGAAGAGATAGGTTGTTCCCAGTAATTGTGGAAAGTCTTGGAAATGTACTGTCTGTATGCATGTTCCATATATACTGTGGATGTGCAAACATTTGAGACCTGAGACAGTAAGGTATGTGTGGATGGATGTGTTTATGTCCATCATCCATTGTTCAACATACAGGATGAATGGAAAAAAACATGTGATATACCCTTGGGTCCTTTTAGTGCCAGAATATCCACCTTTTCCAGAGAGGGACGTCAAAGTACAAGTGAATGTGGTAGCTTGGAAACATGCACACAGACTGCACATTTCCAAGCACTTCCAGTTAGTAGTAAATAGTTTTCTTCCCTGTTAAGTGGTTGCTTAACATATGTATATTCAGTTACAGTGAGTCCCAAGAAGCAGAAACCTGTGCAGCTAACTTGGTAAAGAGTCTTGGAACGTTTTAGGGAAAAGCAATCACCAGATGTGGTGTTTGAATGCTCAGTGGTGCTAGATGTAGCTTTGATGTAACATGAAGGAGATAGGTTAGTGGAAAAATTTTAACTAGGGGAAGTAATGAGGCTACAATTAAATCACTCCACCCTGGCCTCATACTGCAGGTCTTGGTTGAGATCTATGCGGTGTGACAAGCTTTCAGCTGGCCTAGCGTGCCCAAAGATCTCTCTGCAGCAAAGAAACAAGGGGTGGTATATTTCAAGAGAGTCTTGCGCTAAGCAAGTAAAAAGATGGAGCATCAGTGATTTTCAGTGGGTGAAGAAAATTGTCAGTACTTGAAAACCATGGTTTAAGAAGATTAATCTTTTGGCTTAAATGAAACTCAAGATCTCACACATAAATTTGGGGTGAGTATACAGAGTGAGGATAACCAGCAATAAAGGCTCAAATTTCTCCCGTTCTCCCAGCTGCCTGAAAGACCTTCCTCATTAAAAGAGGAAGAAGCAAGTGCGAGGCCATGGACTGAGAGTTGTGACTTATGAGAGAACCCCTCTCATTATACCTTGGGGAATCATGCTATGGTGAAATGGAAACTGCATAAGGGTCCGTCCTCTACTACGGTATCGGGGGGGTGGAGAATTTATGGGCAGGCAGGACTGAGATGTCCACATCCTGAGACTTCACCAACAGAGAAGAGATTGTTAAACTCCAAATGATGTCCTTGGCCAAGAAGAAAGGAACTTTTTAAAGACCCTCCTAAACATCAGATGGTTGTCCTTTTACATGTACCTTTTGGGCATTTTACTGCAACTAGGAAAGGAGTTCTCATCAGAGGACACATGTTCTAAACCGTAGAGATATCCACCATTAAGACCTTGAGATACATGGAGCAGTTTTGAATGGAGACATTGCTGTGTTTACGGAGGCAGGTGTGAGCCCGATGACAGTAATGAATGCGTCGGTATCGAGACAGCATGGGTGATACTAGACCTGTCTCCATCAGGCTGGGATACCCATCCATCTTATGGCCTCATCCTGCTGCACCTTTCTGCTCACCATCTGTAAGAGCAGAACTGGAGGGGAGGCTCACATCTGGGTTTGCATTCATGAGCTTGGAGAGTAGTCTTGTAGCAGGATTCACATGGCTTTTTAGTGTCTGAAATGGAAAGTTAGATCTCAAGAGTACGTGAAGTTTTGGAAGATGGATTTGAGGACAACCCAAATCTTCTTCCTGTGGCTCTAGTTCCTGCATCTCCAGTTTGCATCCAGAAGCGCATTCAGAGCTCCAAGAAAACAGAGCAGATGATAGGTGAATGATGTGATGTCTGCATCAATTCAGAAAACTGTCTTTCCCATCAGAGAACAGGTTTCATACTTGCTTGTTTATGTAGAACATTGCAGCAATATTTTTCTGCTAGCAGCAACAAGATTAGGATTCTCCTCATCTGGATGCTTTTCACACAGGCTCCAGGTTTGGTACATCCAGGTGTGGACAGGAAGTCAAAAAGGTATTCTCTTGGGGAGAGGTGAGGGGTGCAGGGTGAGCTGCTGCTACAGGAGCACCCATGCCAGAGCTGTCACCTGCTCGTTCACAGGGGTCTCTCAGGATACAGATAGTTCATGGCCATGCTTGTATACAGAGTACGTGAAGCCTGGCAGAAAAAATGCTCCTACACAACTAAACTGCCTTCTTCGGAGGAGATGCTTGGACAATGATCAAGTCCAGAGTTATTTCTGAGCCCTAAAGCAGAGATTTGTATCTGTGAAGACAGGAATAAAACCCTGCCCCTTACCCTTGGAAATCTGCCTGCCAGACCCCTGCCACGCTGGCTGCAGGGTGGGAGAATGTAGCAAGGAGATGTGCTCCCAGGGTGCTGTGGACACTGCCACCACAAAGAGAAGTCATCATAGCAGAGAAAAATTGATCTGTGAGTGATGGCTTGGTAATAAAAAGTCCTTCAGGCTCTGGTACTGCATGATACAGGTGATCACTAGAGCAGTTTCAACAGTCTGAGCCATCTACTGAGGCCATGTATGAAATGGCCATTGGCTGTCTGCAAAGGAACAAGATGAGAGTCTCAGAAATAATTGGTGTGGGTGTCAAAGAGCCAAAGCAGGACTTATGGGGTCTTTTGAGAATCTATTTCTGGAACTACTGTGGATCACAAAGTCCCTGTGCTTGGAGACAGTCTTGTACAGAAAAAAAACAGCAGCAATATCCCCATTGACAAGCTCAAGCACAGCAAGTGACTCCAGAAGACCTTGGTAACGCCAAGTCAGAGGAACTTGGCTTTAAGGTTTGTGCCTGGAAGGATTAAAGTAAGACTGAAGGAAGTAAAAAGTTACTGGGGAGGCGACAACTATGAAGAACAATATGGTGAAGCACACATTGAGAAGGTGATGATAATGAGCAACTTCCAACTCACCTATAGAGGGACTGAGAAGGAGGAAAGCATGCTTCTATCACATGCATGCAGTATGAGCAGAGGTGAGGTGCCAGCCTGGATGTCCTGCCATCTCGTGTGCTTGGATGTATGCCTTCCTGCAGCTTGAATGTGCTAAATGGACACAAAAGAAGTATTTTTGTCCAGTACATACTAAAACAAGCATTGAAATTAAGCTTAAATTAACCAATAGCACAGTTCAGAGATGCAACAGCCACTGATAATTGCTTTTTCTGGCTACTTCTTCACATCCTATCAGAGAAATCTTTTCCTGTCTTTTCCAGTGTATCACACACAAATGACTTGCTCTTGCCTTTCTGGCCCTTTTCAACTTAGTTTCCTGCTTACTTTTGCATAACTGCTTGGCCCATGAAGTGGCCATGGTCATGTAGCACAAATGAAAACTGAGAAGTCAAAAAATTCCTTAACATACAGATGCACAATTTTATAAAAGAATAGTCTTACAGTCAGTCATGTTTATCCTTTAAATCCTGAAATTCAGTCATTCAGACACTGGTTATACAGCAAAAACTAATGTACTCTTATAAATGTCTTGCTTTGCTGTATGCTTGCTCTGCTCGCTATTAATGCTGACTCCAAGAAGATTGTTTTCATTCTCAAGAAGATCTCTCGAGTTGCATACTGTAATATGAACACAACAGGGCAATACAGAGGCAATTTCAGTTTCTCAACTGATGATCATAGCTCTAGGATACTTATTTGTTTAGTACAGTGTATATTCATGATTTAGGTAAATCTGGAAAGTTTACAATGTGTCCATCAAGTAGAACGTTGTTAACCTATAACATAAAATGAACAAATGTCTATTTTACAAGGAAGTTAAAAACATGAAGTAGAGTCCTAAAGCCCCAGTGTAATCCAGGTGCTTTGGTGGCCCAGGTGAAGGAAGGCTCCCTTTGTTTTGACAAATCAGAAGGTTCAGGAGCATCTCTCATCTTCTTGTTTACTCCTCCAGGTAAATACCACCGTCTCCGTACTGAGGCAAATGAGCAAACCATTTGGGTTGATAAATGTGTGAGCCATGAAAATTATACCAAGGAGACCTCCGATAATGACATAGCCATGCTGCACTTGGCTGAGCCTGTGATGTATAACAAATATGCGCTCCCTATCTGTCTTCCCACACGGGACCTGGCAGAGCATGAGCTGACAAGAAGTGGGAAGCAGATGGTGGTAACTGGCTGGGGCAGCACAAGTGATATTGAAAAGAAGAATTACTCTACTCTCCTCAGCTACATCGAAATCCCCATGGTTCCCCGGAACGAGTGTGCCCAAGTGATGAGATTTGCTATCTCTGACAACATGCTGTGTGCTGGGAGTTTAGGAGACAGAAAAGATTCCTGCAGTGGGGACAGTGGAGGCCCTATGATCACTAAATATAAGGATACTTGGTTTTTGGTAGGACTGGTGAGCTGGGGTGAAGGCTGTGGAAGAAGGGAGAAATTTGGAGTCTACACCAAAGTTAGTCAGTACCTGGAGTGGATCCAGCACCACATAGATGAGATGTCACCTTCTTGGAAGGGTTGATTCTGATACTGTGAGCCTGGAATATTGTGGCTATGTGCTGGTGACGGTATACAGTGTAATGTACTGTCAGATCTTCAGTATTAAATATTGAGTATACGTTAACCTTGTGTAGTGTTTTCCTTGGTACTTTCTCCAGGTTATGTTGTTTATTTGTAGCATGGTCCTACTTACGCCTTATAGGCAAACGATAGTAGTACCTTGTTATGCTGAGAGGCTGTACAGCATTGTAGAAAATAAGATAGTCCATGGTCCAACAAATATTTTAAGTGTACAATGACTGAATTGGTTGGGGCGGGGGGAGTGACAGAGATCTATTTTGGAAAAAAAACGTTTAAAAAATCAGCTTAGTGATGCAGTTCCATCATTTCAGCTTTATTCTAATATATCCAAAGTAACTGTTGTGGTTTGCTCTGTGTTTATATATTTTTTCTTTCAACAAAATGCAATGTTAATAACTTCATTGCTGCCTCTACTCATTCACATCTTAATCCAATGCTTGCAGGTTAAATGATTCAGCAGGTCAGTAGATCTCCATATTTTCTATTCCTTGCAAACACAGTGCCCCCAAGACTTCCTTAAAAGTCCTTAAAAGTGGGAACTCCGCTGTTACTCAAAAAAAGAGGTTTAATTCCAAGCTCTTGCATGCTCTATTTATCCCAGTGTCTGTAAATCTCATTTAATTATCAAGCTAAGCAAACTCTTTTGTTCATTCCTATTCTAGTGAAATGCAATCAGCTGCAGGCTAAATTAGCATTCCTAATACTTACTGATAGATTTCTGTGTGTGTGTTTGTGTTTGCATCTGTATCAATATATCTGTGTGTATACCAGTAAACAAAATCAAGATATATAGCACCAGTAGGTTCATAGGAAGTTGCAGAAGTCAAAATGAAGTTTAATACAATCACAATTTATAGTTGCTTTTAATCTTAGCATATAAGCCTACTAAATATAATTAATCTTGTAGAGAAAAGGTGAAACCAACTCTGCTGCAGTGATACAGGTTTCCAACATCTCAGTCAGCATTTGGACCCCTGCCTGGATCAGTGAAGAACATCGGTCTGCTCTTGTGATGAGATTGTTAAATGAAAAAAATCAGTTGCAACAAAACTGTGTTAGAATTTGTAAGAAATTTAATATGCTGTCAGCAAAGAGGTTTAATATCTCTTAAGCTTGTAGACCTAGTCTTACCATCTTACAAGCTGCTCCCATACTTATTAAGCAAGTGCTGAAGTTGATTCATGCATAAATGAATCAACTGAATGAGCGGACAGGCCACAGGCTTCATGTTGGAGGTAAGCCAAAACCACAGAGTACATTCAGCCACCTCTCTCTGTCTCTCTCTTTTTCCCCTCCCCTTTTTTAATTGGGACTGGATTTAAGGATCAGTTAATGTTAAAGAATTACACTTATTTGAACAGCAGCCTTCCAGACGAGGCCTGCATCAAGAATACATGCTTCTGAGAAGCCTGACGTTGCTAGACATCGAGTTACAAGGAAAAAACAGCATTGTGTTCAAAGCCAGTAAAACATGGGTCTAATTAAAGGCAGAAATCATGATGTTGGTGAATAGCTGTGATTGTTACCAGGCAATATTTGCCTTCCTGCAGGTGACTGCTATGAATCCTCCTGCACACTCACAGCTTTGCGTATTTCAAAAGATGTTTACAGAGCAGCTTGTGTATTTTCCAGATCAATTGATCTTACCTACTGAAAGAAGATGGTGTTTCAGAAATATTCTCTAAAAAGTACCAAATTCTGAAGAAAATTGTTACAAAGAAATGGCTTTTATTGTTGGAGGATGTTTTTAATAACTTTTTAGTTTTAAATACACGTGTATGTGTGTAGGAACACACAATTTTCTTGTGATTTTGGATTGCAAGTGAGTTTCAGAGAATCCAGAAGGTTGTCTCTCCTCTGTCAATATTTGTGACTGGTTAATGATCAACCTCCTGACCTCATGGCTGTTCCTGGTGTACATCCAAATATCTCTCCTGTCTTCCCCTAAAAATAAAAAAGAAAAGAAAAAAGTGAGTATAAATGCATGCTTCTGTGTAAAAGTGAATGCATTCTGGATCCTGTTTTTTGGAAGATGACACAGATACCAAAGAGGTATGTGCTGTCAAACCCCCATAAATTATTTAGCCTGTGAAAGTAATATGAAGAAATGCAAACTTCTCTCATGTAATTTTTACTGCCAGGTATGCGGTAAATGGTTTTCTAATCGGAGTTTGCGAGTGTGGTCTTACTTGACAAGACCATCAGTAACTACACAGCAGCCGCTGTCATTAGAAACTGCTGGCTGGAGTGTGGAGCTCAGACCTCAGCCTGGGATTCCTCGCACTTTAAACAAAGCTGTTGCTGGAACTGGCTTCTGCTCAGTTTGGGCCCGATCCATGCCTACCGTGGTCATCCTAGCTTTTGTATTGCTTCTGTGGGCTCTGGATCAGACCACTTCCTGGGCTAGGTCAGTCTGTGCATGTTGCCTTGCAAACTGTTGGGATTCCTGTTTCAGTTGTAACATTAGCGTTACTTGGAGAAACAATGGAAATCACATCAAAATGAACTTGGTAGAATTTGCTCTCTTTCTCCCTTCTCTTGCCCTCTTGCTTCTGCTTCATTATGTCTTTGTCTTGTTTGCAGTCTAATTCACTCTTGCTGGTTTTGTGACAATATACCAATTTCATTCACTTTTCCCCTCTGAAGGAAAGTCCGAGTCTTCCGAATGCTCAGTAAAATGGAGAGCAGTTCCTCACTTGTGATGTTTCTCCTACTAATGTGCTCCATCAACAGCAGCTGTCCATATTCAGGTAGGTACTTCCGAATTACATTTTTAACCTAACTGTTTTACTGTGAGAACCTCGGCACAAAGTCCTGTGGGTTTAGGTAGGACTTCTTGAAAAGCATGAGAGAAAAATGAGTACTTGTGTGTATTTCCGAGAGAAATCAGCTTTTCATAACTTTCTTCTTAGACCACTATCCCATTTTTCCTGTACTCTTTTGTGACCTTGAAACCAAAATCTGAACTATTATTTGCATGGCAACGTTTTCAAATTTGGGAAGCTAAAATAAGGCATTTTCAACATGTGTTCTTGGATGTATGTTGATTTTACTACAGTTACACAAGATTTGGAAAAGGCTTCAGAGGGCTTTAGAGCACGCATGAGAATGTACAAGATCTCACAACTCATTATGGCTGTCCTTGCAGAGGAAGGAAGAGCAGAAGGAGGTATCAGTAGTAAAAGTGGTATCTGCAAGCCAGGGGGCTGTACAACAGGCATATCCTCTATGTGATGGTACTTACAATTGGTAGATCCTTTAAAGATGACCACAGAACTCAAAGGGTGATAAAGGGCAATTTCACTGATCTAAGTGAAAGACAGCTTCGCCTTTACCAGACAGCAGGATCTGTCCAAAGCTTTTCTCAGCTAAGAGTTATTGTGGGCTGTTTCTAGTTGCCTGGAAATGAAGCAGTTTGATATTATTCTAGAATTTTAGTCATTGCTGTAAATACTGATCCTGCAACTGCAAAGAAATGTATGAATTTATGGTCCATCTGCAAAACTGGGCTCTTTGTCAGAGAGTTTTGACTTGTTTAGGACACTAAACCATGGCTAGGAGAACAGAGTACTGTTGAGTGAACTGCTGAATGAATTTTAGTCTTTGTCAGAATTACAAAATGAGCTTACTTCTTAAGACACTTCTTACCTCCATTTTTCACATTTTTTCACAGATAGATGGGTTTTAGATATAGAGCCCCACTTCTGGAAATCTAACAAAAAGGCAACAATCTCCTTCTACTCTAAGTAGCGACTCAGGGCGCAATTCAGTCACCACATGTAGCTGTCTGGAGGCGTTTGAGATGGCACCTGGTATCCGTACATCCGCAGGGGCTGCGTGAGCCCTCGTTTTCCTTCAGAGCATCCTGGCTGGACAATCCTGGGGTCACTGTGCTTCAGCTAGAGATGCTATAGCAAAGACTTGGCAACAGCAGGAGGTATATGGGGAGGACCTTCTTGTCGTATTCCCTCTCTGGCCACTCTTTGCTTAATTTATTGGCAGTGATAGCTGTTAAGCCATTGCAGCAGATAGGTTAGTGCAGTGAAGTGGAGATGAATTAAATCTAAGTACAAAACTGACACTTCATATATTTCTTTTAATGAAGGAGCTGCATCTGTATTATTGTGTCCACAGTAGCTACCCGGAAAGCACCGAGTCTCCATTGCTGAATATCTAAAAAAGCTGACAGTAAATAGAAACCAAATTTCTGCTTTCAGCTTTATTTCCACATGCACACACAGCCAGGCAACTTGTAATCATTGTGCATCAGGAAAGAGTTAGGCAGAAAAATACAGCCAACCTCCAAAGAAGCTGCAGTACTCCGGAGCCTTGGGGGAAAACGATCGTTCCTGCACTAGTCTGCATGTCTCTGTAGTGAACCAGCAGGTTCTTCCTTCTAAATGTGATCACCCAAGCTGGGACAAGGTGTCTGAATTCCTCAAACAAGCGGCACAGAAGTGTGAAGTTTCTGGCTTGTGGAAGCTGCTCTGCCATCAGGGGTCTCTTCCTGAAATACAGCCAGTGCCGCACGTACTGTGACAGTGCGTGCTGACAGCCACAGCTTGGGTGTACTGGCATGGACCTTGAAAATTCCCCAAGAAGTTTAAATACAGTAATATTTTTTTCCTTGTAAGGGAGATCAAATCTTTAATATAGCAAGAGATTTTAGGGATAGTCTTATATAAAGTTTTTAAGCCCTTTCAACAGGAGAAAGCCATCTAAGAATATTTAGTATTATTTTACGTAGTAAGTTACAGTGCCTGTGATTGGCACAGTTTTTAAAAAAAAAAAAAGTCTCAAAGTCATGAATTTTGTATCTGGTTCTTTTAAATAAACTGGATCTTTTGATCTATTATAATAAAGCTTAAACTACTATTGTCTTTTGTTGGAACACAGGCTAATTTTATTTTCAGTTGGGCTCTTTACATAGATTTTTTTTCCTCTTCTTTATGTAGTTTATCCAACTTAAAGCATGCATGGCTATTGCTGTAATGATGCAGGTTTGTTGTCTTCCGATATCATTAACTCTTCGAATTTGTTCTTCTAGTGTTCATGAGAAAAGACGAAGCACACGAGGTGCTGAAAGTCCATAAGCGTGCTAACTATTTTCTAGAAGAGATTCGTCCAGGGAATTTGGAGAGAGAATGCAACGAAGAAAAGTGTTCGTTTGAGGAGGCTAAGGAGATCTTCCATTCACAGGAGAAAACGGTGAGAAAGTTAATGGTGAGATACAAGGAGTTGCCCTCAACAAGAATTTCCACCATGAGATAAACCATACACTCTAACTGCAGTTAACTTACCAATAGGCAAAAATATTCTATCCTTTTTAGTTTTTGTTTTACTCAGAATTCCAACTGCTTAATTAGCTGAATGGGAAGTGGAGTAGATATTCCTGATGAACTTGCTGTGTGGATGTCCTCACTCCAATATAATGTTGCTTTACTCTGGGACTAGATGATCCATTTGCCTTAATCTAGTTCAGAAAAAGGTAATTTCAGTGTCTTGCAAGAGTTAAAATGGCATTGATTGCTTCTCTTACAGTCCCCAGTTAACCAGCACATTTAACCAATGTTTGCACTGGTGAACAGAGAGGCTTTCTCAGCAACTGTTTGCTTAAAGGAGCTCACGCATTGCAGCACTTGCTTTAGGCATCCAGTCTGTAGGAATGTCCGGAACACTGCAAGGAGCCTGGGCTGCTTCCTTGGCATAGGGAAGGGCAGGTGCCTCTGACAAGGACCTTGAAAGGTCTGTGCACTGAAAAGCTGGAAAAGCAGGCAGGCTGCTGCTTCAGACGGAGATTCTGGCCCATGCCAGATCCTGGCAAGCTTACAGCTGAAAGCAGGCAGAGGTATTCACTTGGGATCCACCTTGGGAAACCTGCTGGCTCTGACAGGCACCTACAGGAATCCTTCCCAAGCCACTGGAGCCTGTGGCATGACTCTGACAGGTGGGTCCCTATGGATTCTGCAGCTTCGTAGTCAGGATGTGGTCACTCAAGGCGGTCTGTGAGATCTGGCTTTCTAAGCAACTGCTGTAGTTATCAGTTTGTTACATAAATGCTAAGCACAATTCCTTTGAAGTATCCAAAACTTATTTTTATGAGAGCCTCAATCCAGGAACATGATTCCGGCCTTTTCAGAGGGCACCTGCTTGATCATGATCAGATCCCTCCAAATACATAGGAGGAACACCTTGTTCCCAAGTCCTCTTAGCACCCAGCTGGGAAGTGGGGCTCCAGGCGTTCTGCTGGGGACCTTTCTGCTGAGGCTGGAATTTGAACTGCAATTTTAAATAGAGGTGCCCGATTTCTCTCTGCCCTGAGTTACTTAGGTGATGTCTACTGAGCACGTAGTGCTGTGCCATAGAAATGGCTCTTCAGAGCGAAGCAGTTGGTGCTGAGGACCTTGCACGGGCACGTTTTGGGTAGAAGGGGCAGGGGGTACACTTCAAACTACTGGGCTGGTGCCACAGACCTTTCACTGGCTGGAGCGTTTATGGATCTAAGCTTTCATTTTGATTTTCATCCCAGTACAGTTCAGTTTATGCACTCTGTGGCTGGTCTAAAGAGAGCTGCATGGTGATGATCAAGAGATCTGCTTCAAGAACGTATTTCATGGTTCTAATCAAAATCTTAACATGTGCCCTAAAAAGACTGTTTTTTAAATGACCAGTAACCAGTATGGCCACTTATTGACTGTTTTTTTCATTTGTGATTTCTTCTTGCAGATGGAGTTTTGGTTCAATTACAAAGGTAGGTATAAAAGGAATTTTTTTAAAACCTATTTCTTGTGTTCCTTCTGGGTACAAAGAATTATGTGGAAGTTTAAAACCAGACTTCTGTTAATTCCTGGAATTATACTATGGCTTGTTTCTTCTTCTTAGGTTTAAATCCATGTAGTACAAACCCCTGTAAGAATGGCGGAGTCTGCAAAATAAGACACTACAATTACTTTTGCATCTGCCCCCCAAAATTTGGAGGAGAAAACTGTGAAAAAGGTGAGTGCAGGAACACACACATTGCTGTTCATTGTGAAGGAAGGATTAAGGCTGGAATTTGCTCCTTCAACACTTGAGCTGAACCTTTGCACAGGCTTTTCATTGAGGTTATCAGTGTTGACTTCATGTGTCTGATATGTATCTGGTCTGTTGTTTAAGATTAACGCGTTAGGACGGTGTTTTCGTACATGAGGCGGGGGCATCACCACCCTAGAAAGGGAATCGTGGCAGCGTCTGCAGCTCCTTCCAGCTGTGTCGTGCAGAGGAGGGTGGCACTGCCTCTGTCACACAGCAGCTGCAGTTCCGGGCTCTTGCTGATCTTTGCAGGCCTAGAGGAAAGCACGTGGCCATCTCCCATCTTCCCCCAGGAAAGGACAGGGAATTGGTTCTTTTTTTCACTTTAGAGTGATAGCAAATTTAGTAACCCCATAGAAGCCAGCACTGGAGATCTTTCATGGTAAAGCCCTGTTCTCTTTTTAATTTTATTGATTAAATCCATCAAACAAATTAGCCAAAGCTTGTTGTAAACAATAACAACAAAAAACAAGACATAAAATCTGCATTTATGTTGTAATGCGCGAAGGATGAAAAATGAAATAGAAAAGTTGCCTGTGTCTTATCAGATTCTTGGTGCTCTGACATGCCATATCCAGTTCGCAGATGACTAAAGCGTGAAATCCCAGAAGCTAAACTGAAATGGAAGCTACAAATCATAAATAATTTTCCCCAAGTGCTTCCAAAGGTTATTTTGTCAACCTGTTCTGTCTACAGTGAAGCAATTTCCTCCTTACTCTTCCCTTCCCCCTCCCTAAACCCCTCCCTTCCATCCTCCCTCCCTTCTGCATCCCTCCCTGCCTTCCTTCCTACCCCTTCCCTCTCCCCCCTTCTCTCCCTCCCTTCCTGCCTTCCCCCCCCTCCATTCTTTCCTCCTTCCCCCCCTCCCTCCCTCCCTGCTTTCCTTTCCTCCCATTT
>VXAA01005660.1:4594-23383 GCA_013399115.1 Anseranas semipalmata
TGGCCTTCTTGGCCACCAGGGCGCACTGCTGGCTCGTGGCCAACCTGTCGTCCACCAGGACCCCCAGGTCCTTCTCCGCAGAGCTCCTCTCCAGGTCATCCCCCAGCCTGTACTGGTACATCTGGTTGTTCCTTCCCAGGTGCAGGACTCTACACTTGCTTTTGTTAAACCTCATCCGGTTCCTTCCTGCCCAGCTCTCCAGCCTGTCCAGGTCTCGCTGAATGGCAGCACAGCCTTCTGGCGTGTCGGCCACTCCTCCCAGCTTTGTATCATCGGCGTACTTGCTGAGCGTGGACACTATCCCCTCATCAAGGTCGTCGATGAAGATGTTGAACAAGAGCGGACCCAGCACCGACCCCTGGGGAACACCGCTGGTCACAGGCCTAAGGTGTTGCTTAGCTTTGTCTACCACCCTCTGTGTGCTGTTATTATAGTCACCACACACTTTTGCTTATAGCAGGTCTGGATGAAAATACCACCTAAAAAAAGCATTAAGCAGACACTTTTTATGTTTATGCCCATCTGTTTGGCTGACCTGACACCCTTTGAGAAGTGTGGCTTCAGTGTGCATTTCAGACAGGTGTATTTGCTAGCCAAAGACTGACTTCAGAGAAGTCTGCAAAACATAAACATTTTTCCTTCCAGAAGAACCTTCTGTGTGAAAACAGCATCCGTCTGGGACAATGACGCAATTAATTGCATCTGTCAGTGGGATGTGACTGCGCCAAAGGCGCCGTCTTTTTGATGTGTCCTTTTTTTTTATGGTTTTATTTCTGAGCTTGGGATAGAGTTCATAATGAGACCAAGATATGGAGAACAATTCTGGCCTCCTTTGAAGACACTGGAAGTTTTGCTAATGACTGTTTCTGTTCTTGGAGACCAGAATATTGTTTTGCTCTATGTCCTGTCCTGCTGGAAATAAAACAGCTTTCCTGATCCCCTCTTGCTTGTACTTGGAAGGAAGAGAGTTGCTTTTGTCTTGGAAATGGTTAGCATCTATTTCAAGCATCTAGGTCCCAAACCAATTTTCTCTTCCATCACCTCAGATGGGGCTTTTGTGTCTGTTGAAGTGATGGAATTATCTTCAGCTCAAATCTTTTTTACTGTTTGTTTTTATTTCTGAATTTATTTCTATTTATTTCTCAGGATGTGTCTTAGACCTTTGCCCATGTCAAGCAACTTGGGCTCTTGTAACATCTGACTCTTTCCAGAAGATACTGTGGCAAGTGGTCTTTGTTGTCTTGAATTAAACTGGATTCTAGCACCTTATAAATTCCCTACTCAGAACTTGATTGTCTGCCTCTGATTTAGCTTCTTATCCCTTTGTGTTATGTTAACCACTAAGAAAGAAGCCCCCAAAACCTGTAGACGTGAATTCCACCCTCATGTTACAAGAAATAACCTAAAAATTTTGGAAGATTTGGCTTTCCAAGAATCCTGGAAAGTTTTATGATTTTGGGGATTTGGATCTAATATAGAAATTTACTGATATTAAACTACATATAGAAAAGTCTAACCCTGAAGTTACATTTTTTTCTCCAGTGAAGAAATGCACCAGAAGTAGAAACACTGTAATAATATTCTAGAATACCTAGTCTTGTCTTCTCACTGCAATTTCAGCCTGCTGACCCAAATGCTAAGCAACCAACTAAACGATGCCAGTCACAATGCTGCCTTCCTGGAATGAGACAAAATGAATTTCTTTCATTTGCTTTGATATATACTGAATGGTTGGCATCAATTATTTTTCTTTCTTTCTCCATCATTTTCTGGTCTTATGTGGTGTTACTAAAGGCAAATTTGCATAGCTGGTGAACAACAGCAGATTTGTGAATCTGCCCTTGTCTCATATTATTAGCAAGAAAGTTAGTTTTATGCTAATTCTAGAATGTCTTACACAGAAAAATGTTTTGTTTGAATCAAATGTGAATGAATGATAGCTGAGATATATGCTTGCTTTGGCTTTTTCTCTCTTAGCCCTATTTACTGTTATACTTCTGGTACTAACAGTACTCCTGCTGCTATTGTTAGCTGAACAATTCTCACAGAGCTAGGTCTTGCCATGATTTTACTTCTAGTGAGTTTTAGCCGAGGATAAATAATGCTGTGTCTTTTGAGTGCAAAACATGAGTGACAAGATTCTAACTTAAAAATATGTATATTTTAAGTTGAGTTGGTGTACAGGACTACTGTGTGAGGAGAGTGACATAATTTCTATCTTATTTAAGTATGCTTGAGATTTTTTTAACTTCTGTTTATACAAATACTGAAGGAATGTACCATAATAGTCAACCTTGAAAGAGATCATTAATTTTATTGATATAGTCATTTTTAAAATTGCTTTTGTACCTTTTTTGATTTTTTTTTTTTTTATCCATGTTTTGCTAATCAAGAATGTTAGCGTACTTCGTTTAGAGATTGGGAGCTTCTTACCCACTGCTTTTCATGGTATAAGCCTGTACCAGTTCTCTGAGTGAATGCATTGTAACCTCTCAGGTTTTGCTGTTAGGTTCTTTGCACTTCTTTTGCTTTCTCTGTAAAATTAGTGGATCACAGGGATTTTCTATGGAAAACGTATAATTTTATATTGTGGTTTCACATCTTTCCTAAGGATGTATATTTGTATCCCATATCCCTGTAAAATCCAGCATTTGTAGCTTGGGATTTGACTTTTACTGGACCATAATAAGATAGGAAATCATGTAATAAGTACTCATTCAAGAGTATAAAATTGTTGATATTGACATTATGAGTTTTATTTGACAAATAGTCATATTCTCCATTTTTATTACTACAGTTTCATGGGCAAAATGATTTCAGGTGTGATTTTGTGTAATGATATACTCTGAGTACAAAATTCCTCGTTTAATCATCTGTCTAGATAGGCATATTATGAAGTTAAATATCTAAGTGATAATATTGTGTGTGCCTCCACATAATTGTAGGCACCTGTAGTATATGAGTGCCAAAGCAAAGGCAAAGTTTTAAAAAAATCTGTAGTTCTTTTTATCACTCATTAAAAAGGCTGGAAACTAATGTACTCTCTCATTTTGGAAAATGCATACTGTGCAAGTGAATTTATATTCTAAGTGAGAAATACCTCTCACCACATGAACTTCCAGGCTAATAGCCTCAGCAAAATGGGTATAGAATTTTTTTCCTGTAATAGTAATAACATTTGCAGAGGTGAAATTGTCAAGATAGCTATTAATACCCCCAAATTAAATCTTACTTATAATCTTCACCATGCTGAAGACAGTTCTTGATATATCCTTCAGGAAATCCATACAAAGTATGTAGCCTTGTTTATGTCTGCCCAATTGCAGCAAAGGTGCACACTTCTTTCTCTCCCTCACTTTATCTAGTCTTTGGCAGTTGGAAATTTTTGATAACACTATGAAAAAAATTTTTATGCACATCTCAAGCTAATGCAATGACATCCTGACTAAGTTTTATTCATATGTGTTAATTAGAAAGGCCCAATTCAGTGCACTTGTTTGGGATTTGCTGACAAAGAGACATTGCAGCAACTGCCAAAGTTAATGTTGGAAAAAGAGAAATGGATGCAGTGGATTTATAGTTAGACATATGTGGGAAAGGAAAACCTGAGTTCTGTTTTATTTCTCCAGTTAGTATGTAGGTTTTAAAGAATAGCAAACTGAAGCCATTTGTAAGCAAACTCAGTGACACTAATTACTGACTAATAAATTACTTGAATTATATATATATATATTATGTATCAGTATACAGGTGTCTATTTAACATGTAGATGTTTCGATGTCTGCAAAGCTCAACAGTGATTGAAAGGATCTAAAATATTTTCGATATTTAGAACACTGAGGAACCTGGTTCCCCTCCACATGTCTACGTTGAAAATTCCTGTGAAAAATTTCAACACTGATTTTGGTGAGACTTTTCATGCACTGAAGGACTGTGCTAATGCAATGGAGAGGAGGAATTAAACCTCCATAGCAGTATGTTGCTTGACTGCCTTCTGTTTGATGTAAACAATTAAGCAGTTATAATTTTCGATAACTGTTATCATCTGTCTGTCTCTCTCATGTACTAGAGATGGTCTGTGTGGTTCTGATAACATAAGAGCTAGTTTAAATCTTTACTTGAACCTCAAGACAAATGTTAGTTGGTGTTTGAATACTTTTGTTTTAATTATTTTGTCTTCCACATCTTTTTCAAAACACTTGTTCCAATAAGGAATGCAGTTCTTTAATGTTGCTAAGCTGGGCACAAGAGATACTTGAATATTTGAAAGAAAACCTTTCTTTCTTGGAATTCTATCTCTTTGCAAGCCTAGATTTTATACACTTCTAAAAGAGCATGAAAAACAGGCAGAAGTTTATGAGTTTTTTTAATGTAATATAGAATAATAAATGTATAATGGTTGGAAGGGAGCAACATACATATAATGCAACTCAAATGGTATTGGCATTCAGCATTAGTTTGTAGTTTCAGTACTGAATCTCCTGAATTCTAGATGTATGCGTGTGTGCATTTAGTGTGTGCCTGTGCCTAAAAACTTGCAGAAGTAGGTCCTTTAACATTACAACAATCTGAAGACATAAGTCAGATAAAATTACACATTTCCAGACTATGTTAATGAAAATGTTAAATAATTCACAGGAATAATTTCATAGAAAATAGTTAAAATAGGTTTTGTGAAATTTATTTTTGGTTTTGTAATATGCCTGCTCCCATTTTTGAAAATTGTAATTTAAAATGTATAATTCAGTAATGCTTGTAGGAGTTATTACCCTGGATTAATACTTTGGCATTTTGGAATGTTCTGTGTAAAACTTTAATGCCCCTGTTTTTATTAAAGTCATTTCAGCAAAAAATCAGTCCTGCTGTTTGAGAGATCTTCACATCTACTAAACTAAGTCTAAGAGGTAAATGAATATGATGCAAAAAGTGGTGTTTTACCTTCTCCCATGCAAAAGTAAATGATTATTTAAGTCATTATATGGCAATGCCTTAACAGTTTGAAAAGTAATACTAGTTTCAAAAGTCTTACCACTTTCATGACTGGGCATATTGTAAGGGTTTGGGGGTGGTGATGAATAAGTGCCAGTATGTGCTGCATTTATTACTGTAAATTTAATTTCTACTTGACAACTCTTAAAACCTAACCCTCATTTACCATAATGTAAGTAAGAAGTAACTCTACTGACAGTGGTTTAATTGCTGAAATGCTCTGAAGCTGATTTGTGTCCACAGAGTAGAAGGAAAGCTGTGCTAGTTAAATCTGCATAACTCTTGGGTATAAACAAGGCCCAAGGTGTAAATATGTGTGGAAACTGAAACAGTTCCTGCTGGCTATGTTTAAACCACTGACAATTGCTGTGCATAGTCTTATTTCAGTTTTGAATGGCTTATTTTAATTTTCTGTGAAGTATAGATTTGAGATAAAATTAATGAAAACAAAAAAGCCAACCAGATTAAAATATCAAAGGCCAACAACTTCTTGGTTTGTGTTAGCAAGAATATAGCCAGCAGCTCCAGGGAAGTGATTGCAGCTCCAGGGAAGTGATTTCTTCTGTTTGGCACTTGTGAGACTGCATCTGGAGTATGGTGTCCTGTTCTGGGTTCCAGAATACAAGGCACTGACGTATGGGAATGAGTCCATTGAAGGGTTATCAATGATGGTCAGGGGAGTGGAGCACTTGACATACAAGGAGAGAATTGGGTTTGTTCATCCTGAAAAAGAGAACGCTCAGGAGCGACCTTATTGCTGCCTATGCTGTCTTATTGGAATATGCAGAGAAGATGGAGCCAGATTCCCCTTGGTGGTACACAGTGGTAGGATGATATGCAAAGCACAGAAGTTGGAATATGGAGAAAACTGATTAAACAAGGAAATACGTTTTCTTCATGATCCAATTTAGGAACAGGTTGCCCAGGAAGACTGTGGAACACCTTTGGAGGTGTTCAAGGCATGGCATGAGCAACCTCATCTAATGAGACCTGTTTTGAGCAAGGGTTTGGACTAGATACCTCAAGCCTATATGATTCTGTGAGTCTAGGAAAACATGATACTTGGAAACCAAATGAGCATCCATACTGTACTCTGCTTTGGCTTCACAAAGCTATCTTAAAACCACTGTAAGTGTAATTTATGTGTAGATGGGGTCTTCAGTGAAGTTTTTTCCCTTAATTTATCAAGCTTGGAGATAACAAGAAGGTACTTGCAGGTCAGCTTGCAAGAATAGAAACTTGGAGGAGAGAAACTTGGAGGGCTTTCTCCTCATTAGAATGTCATGCTCAAACAGTGTTCTTGATTTAGTAACTGTGACTGTAGGACCTTCCCAAACTGATGAAAGGTACCAGAGAGGTGGGGAGCAGGGGAGTAATTTAGAAAAGAAAAAAAGAGTATGAAGTTTCCCAACTTTATTATTAACATAGCACATGTAATTTCTATGAAAAACTGAGTAAGGCTGGACACTCTGTCCTGGTCCTGCCCTCAGTATCCTGTTCAGGTTCCCTGAGCTCTGGACTTCATCCTTCTCCAAGCACGAACAGGAATTTACAGTTTATATTCTTTTGTTGGATGACCAACACTTGTTCCAAATTTCTTTTCAGAGGGAGCCTAGATCACCATAGATGTTTCCTCAACCTCATCTTGTAGAAACAAAAAAACACATAGACACAGCATTCTTCTGTGACCTGGGACTCCTTGCACATCAAGGATGATATCACTAATGGACCAGAAAGCAGATCCTTCATTCTCTGCAGATCATGCTTCAGTTTTCTGAGGTAGACATGAGTAAGCATTTTTTCATTTCAACTGTCCAGAGATGTACATTAGATGTTAATTCACTGCCACTTCTGTTGAGGTGGGATGCAATGACTTCTTTTTAGCAATAAATATGTATATATACAAGCATACATGAAAAAGCATTGGAAATACTGGAGTTTCACTTAATTACTTGTTCAATATATTTTGCCAATAAACTATATATTGACAATATATATATATTTTTTTTTCTGCTGTCTTTCAGGGTGCCAGGGCACACTGAAACCTTGTTTGAGGTAAGATGACATTTAATTAAAAATGAGCTGTGATACTTTTCATTGTTCCAGGCTTTTCTGGGAGTCAGTTTCCTGTTGTTTCCACATAAGGACAGAGGTAAACATTTCTGCTCTAATAAGAAGGATTAGGGTTGCAAACAACAAAACCAAAAAAATGGGTAATAATGGAATATTTTTGAGTCACTTTGTGGTATAAATTGAACCATTGTAATATTGCTGACCTTTATCTCATTTTAACAAAGGCAGAAGGCAGCAGGCACTATATGACTCACTTAACCTCTTAGAGCATGCCAATGTTTTTCACCATGCCCACTTTCAGAAGGGGAGAAGGAACATTAATGCTTTACAGTGTAAACATTCTGCCTGATTCTGACGTGGTGCACAGGGCAGGCAGCCCCTGCCTTGCAATAGGTGTCATTTCACATAGGTCATGTTAATTGCATTGCTTAGGTGAGGAATTTAACAATAAATTCTGACATGCGATCAGGAAAAATTCTGCTGGAAATGATGAGCTTGAAAGATCACAGCGAATCTTTGCCATGAATTTCTTCCTGCACCTGGTGTTTGAGCAGCAGAAAAGAGACAGGCATACATCAGAGGGTACTGTATTTTAAAATCAGTCTTTTTTAACTCTTTTCATTTTCTTTGTTGCAGAAATGCAATGTAATGAAACAATGGGTAGAATTTCATTTTCTTAAACCATCAGATTTATTCCTATATATCTGAAATAGGCATTACGTTTTCTTTGTGCTTAGATTTGTAGTATTTCACCAACACTGGGTGAAAACATCACTAGTAGGAGACATGAAGGTAGAAGCCTAAGGCAGTTAAAGCTTTTGAATCAAGGGAAATGTCAGTAATGCTCTTGACATCTATCCAGTAGTATCCTGGAAATTTCTACTTTCCCTTTCCTGTACAAAATGTATTCAGAGAAATGCTTCTGAAACTGAGTGCTTCACAGAATGTGTTCAGCTGGTATTGGAAAAGATTTGCTTTTCTTACCTGGTCAGAAGAAATGCAGTCCCTCTTTCCTATGCCTTTGTTAGAAATAGTTCAACTGACCTATTTAAATGAAACTTTATTTCATCAGTGTTTTCCTAATCATCTCTTGTTTCTGTCTTTTGTTCTTACAGTTTGTTTTTTTTTCTTCTAAACAATTGAGCTATTGTTTTTTACTGAAAGGTGAAGAATAACAGTGATATTAGGAATAAGGATTTTGCCTTATTTTGAGTCAAGTCAAAGGCTACCTCTTGCATGCTTTGGACTAGAGCCATTATCTGATCACAGCCCAATTCCTGAGCCAAGTAATTGAACCTGGCTCTGAGATGTTGTCAGCTATAAGCTGAACTATCCAGAACTGTGGCTGCATCCAGAACTATACACCTGCATTATATCTAAATTAAGTTTATTATTCTAGTACCTTGTGTTAGAGATCCTTGAAACTCTCCCTAACACCTTGCAGAAAATGTTTGGATGAACTAATGAAATATTCTCACTTTTTTGATAAAAAAGCTGAAATACTTTCACAAGAGTTTCTAAGCATCTGAAATGAAAACAAATTAAGCATCTGCCAGGTGCTTTGAAGCTGCAATTGCACTTCAATTTTAGCACCTACTAGTTGTTGAACTCACTGTTTTTCTGTCTTAAAGAACTGTTCCAAGACACTTTTATAAAAGAATTAATAGGTTTACTTTGTATTGCATTCTCTAACTAAGCAGTGAATAAAGTAGAAAAAGTTTGCCAGCTTAGGAATTCCATTAAGTAATATAGCTTTCAAAGGTCCATTTGGACCTTTGAAGTAATGGAAGAATGCTTCTCTCCCCATCCTGCAATGAAGCTACATTGCTGTAGAGGTACAAATGCTTGTATTACAACAGGAAAATTGGAACAGTGTTCAAGAGATGGAATCTGTGTGTGACTACACCTTTGATTTTTGCTTTTCTAGTATTCTCAAAATGCTTTATTTCATGATGAAAAAACTTACTGGGAGGGGGTGCTGTAAGGGGCCTAAGCTGCATAGGCAAATACTAAGTTACTAAGGGTTTGATCCTGCAGATATTAGAGCAGATGAGTAACTTTACTTGTATGGAGTTCTGCTAGCTTTATGAGATGTATGCAACTGACAAAAATTGCATGTATGTGTGGATACGTGCAAAGGTGGATCAAAATTAATGCTGAATCATTCTAATAGAAAGTGTGCACATTGGTTAGGTTGTGCAGGTGTAGTATAATCACTCCAATACTTTAGATACATTCATTTTTTTCTACTTTTGTTTTACCTACACAGTCTCAAAGTAGAGCACATTTAGAAAATTAATAACTTACTAATCAACAAAAGGTCTAGTTAGTCAAGCTATTTTTTATTATAATCAGTACAGGATGCTTAATGAGAGATATAAAAAGTGGGCAAATATGGAGTGACATACACTCTTAAGTATTGGCCATTAGGCACAAAAATATATTTTTCATCTTTGATTTCTTGCATTGAAGGAGTACACGGATAATGACAGATAGTCTCTTGCTTGGATATATAGGCAAATTTTTCTTCTCTCCTTTTTCTGTTTTATGTCTGGACAACTGTTGTGTGTCCTCCATCTTCCTGGGACGATTGCTATTTTTGTCATTCTTTGGGAAGACTGAATTTTGTGTGCAGAGCAATTTCACCACTCCTTTGAGTTCCTCTAGTCTTGTGTTTGGAAACTAGGTGTGATAATTAACTGTATGGGTAAGAAAGCAACAGAATAATTGGTGAGGAATTTTAAAACTAGACCAATTCTTCATACAAATGTTTATGTTGTGCTTGAAGGTTTTTTTTTTTTTGTACAATATTATCAGCACAACACTATAGACCAAATATCTAATCCGTAGCAGAGGTCTTCATTTCAGCCACTGTGCATCAGAGGTAAAACCTTGGACAGCTAGCAATCCAGTACATATGCTTTCCAAGGATCATGTGTCGGAAGTATGTCTCTTTGTATTTATCATCAGAAAAGAGGGGAATAAACCAATTCTTCTCAAATAATTTTCTCCTCAGCCACTCAAAATTATCCATTTCCTCATGTATTCTGTTAACATAGACAGCACATTGCAGTATCCGGTGAGACAACTAGATTTTTCTTTCCCTGAATGCAGCAAGTGTTGACCTTGGGTTTTTTATCTGCTTTTCAGAAATTCATGCCTCTGAGAAGAATGGGCCTCTGTGAATTATGGTAGGAAAAAAAAAATCTAAGGCTGAAATGTTCATAAATAAAGTATTTTGTTAGAAAAAAAGAATTAGGGAAAAAAAATTAAATCAAACAGAAGTGGTCTAAAAGTAAAGCCTTCCAGGAAGGTCAAAACCTCTACCATCAGAGAAGAAGTATGCAGTAGTCAGAGCTGCAGATATGCTAGCCCCATATTGCACAGCTCCAGCTTGTCATATTCACTGAATATCCCATATCACAAGAGCAGTAAGGGCTTCTTTATTTCCTCATTTGAAGCCTAGTACTGCTTCTTGCAGTCATGTAGCATAGTATGCTGCTGTATGCATTTTCTGCAAGTTCAAGAGTCTGTGAAGCTTCATTCATAGCACTAAATTTCACTCAGCTGTCATTAATTCTTGACTTCTCAGTAATATCAAAGGGTAATGTTTTGTGTGTTACATAGTTACAGTTGACATCAGTTCTTCAATACATGAAAGAGAAAGGAGAAAAGATGGTGTGGTGTGTTTTATTTTCTCTCTAAAATCACTGTTGTGGATTTTTGAGGTCTGGAATTCAATGAGAACTGGAAGTAGCTCTTAGATAAATGGGAGAGATATATACACAATTATCCCTGAAATGCTAGAGGACTAGGAGGTTTTCTTTGCAGCCATTGATATTCCCAAAAATTCCCACTTGGAAGAACTAGCTCAGCTTGCCTCTGGGTATACAGTGTTAAGCTGCATTTGAAAGTGGTTGTTGAGCATTGTCAGTAGCCAATAGGTATAACACAAGAAGATACCTTTCTGAAGAACAGGTGGCAGCCGTTGCTTTATTCTGATCACCCTAAGATGCTGTTGAACAATTTGATTATCCATTTTAATAGCAAAATGTAAATTCTTGCAAGTTTGTGATGAAAATCATCCAGCAGTATGTCCCTACTGAAAATGTGAGCTATAGAGGAACAATGCAAGAAGACTCCTTTTTTTTCAAGTTCTCTGTCTGATGCTGAACATCACACCCTGTGCTCATCTCTGTCCAAAACCTGTGTGAGTGAAATTTTATTACTACTGAAATCAAAGGCAAAACTCCTGCTGATGTTGCTGGGCCAGAGTTTGAGCAGTCCTAACCAAGTTACAAAGAGCCACAGGAATGTTCCTTCTTTTGAACTGTCTGACAGAAATAGTGAGCCATGGTGACACATGGGGAAATCTATCCAAAAGTAGCACAGAAGTCAATGTCTGTAATTGGAGGAACCTCAGAAAGCTTAGAAGGTAAGAGGTCAGCTGCTTACTTTGGAAAAATATGAGCTCAGAGTTATTAAGGCCTGTTTATGACTCTTCATAATCTTCATACATCAGCTTCAGCCTAACTGGCAACAGAAACGCAGACTGCAGTGGGCAACCTGAGGTCCTCATTGATTTTGTGGTAGTCTAGTTAGAAAAGACAGAACTGTGGCACCACGCTGATGTTTTTCTGACAGCATGTATGATTCAGAATATCTGCTTAAATACTGAAAACAAGACTGCTCCTCTAATTTAAGATATGTGTGTGAGCTAGTTGTGCAGTCTTCCTTATGGTCAATGGAGAGAAGAATACAGTGGTAGGGCGCGGCTCATGATCAGGTGTGTATCCTAGGATGGGATAACTATACCTTGATGTGCCTGCTTCTGCTTATTGACTACAGAGGAGCTCTAGGCAGCCATCTTAGATGTGGATGTCTGTTCAGTAGACTTGTAAGGATTAATGAGAACTAGCTGTATCCTTAAGACTGACTTACAGGCATTTCTAAATGCTTACTGTGACTTTTTAGTTCTGTTTAATTCTCGTTTTTGCTGATTATACCTGTATATTATAGCAAAGCATGAGTGCCTTCCACACTAATTTTGGAAACAGGATGAAACACGACATAAATCTTCCATATTTTCATAGTACAATAGTTTTCTCTTTCCATTGTCATTTGAATGAAACAGAAACTAATGTGACTTTTTTTTTTTTTTTTCAGTTTCTAATTAGACTGTTGTAATACTCTAAATACTTTTAAGATTAGCATAGTAAGGATGCTTATACTGAGGATTACTGTCCCAGGAATTGCACTGTATGGTTGGGTATTAATCACTACCACTCACTGATATCTTGAGATCCTTCTGAGTTCATTCTTTCTACAGCCCAACTTGCTGACATCTTTTAATGTAGTAACAATAGATGTTCTGTTGCTTTATTCAGATGATTAATGAAAATATCTAGCAGTACTGTGCAGACCAGTGTGGAGCCCTGTTAACTACATAGCAGTAATATAATTATTAGTTTTGCAACTTTTGTAGCTTTTGACCTTGGTTTCCTAGCTTCCTTACAAAAATGGTACATAAGATCATGCCAAAATCTTTATAATTTATAGATTTTACTGCCTTTCCATTATTCACAGGCCATGTAATTCTGCCAAAGACGCACATTACATTGGTTTAATATGACTTATTCATAAAGCATCAGTCTTAGCTGTTATTTATTTTGTGTGTGTGTGTGTGTTATCTTTGTGCTTACAATTTTGTTTATCCTAGCACTTTTCTACAAATTAATGTTGATTGAAAATTCCCCTGATTTTTTCCCCACCTTTTATAAAGATATGGCCTATGTTTCTTCTTCTAGTCATTGGCTATTATGTTTTCCCTTGAGGTCCTACAGATAGTAATTTAATTGTTGTGAGGCCACTTCAGCCTTTAACTATGTTTGTATGAAATTCATCCAAACTGTGCAGTTTGAGAATATCTAATTTAGCTGAGAATATTTAATTCCTTCTCTTTTAGGCTGAACTCCTATGCTGTTAATACAATCTCAAATAAAATTGGGCAATTACCATAGTTAATGTCTTTTTTTTTCCCCTTACACTTTACTAAACTTTTCTGTTTTCCAGTGCCCCATGTCAGTAGTTTTCTCTCTGTCTTTAGTAGTGGACCCATGCTATAATTCTTTTTCCCATAGTACTAACAAAGTTTTATCTCATTAGCCTTGGTATCCTCTGTTTTGTGTTTTGGTCTGTTGTTGTTTTTGTTGTTGTTGTTGTTTGGTTGTTTGTTCTTTTCTTATGTTTGTGCTATTCTTTTGTACTTATTCATAGTGATCTGAGTTTTGCTTTTAATAACTTTCCTGTGCTTTCTTTTCATGTTTGATGTTAGTAAAGTCAAGAGGTCTCATACCTCATACCTCTCCTCTGCAGTGCAATAGCTTGGACTTAGGTTCTTAATGATTGAATTGAAGTCAGCCTCCTTTGTTTCCACTGTTTTGTTTTGCCCTTCCTTCTTGTTTCCCTCCTAAATGCTGTGAATGTTGTTGTTTCACACTTCATCTCACCCAGATTCCTTTCCCTGACAGTTTTTCCCTCTCCACAGAATCACAAAGTGGTTGAGGTTAGAAGGGACCTCTGGAGGTTGTCTGGTCCAACCCTCCTGATCAAGCAGGGACATCTAGAGCAGGTTGCCCAGGACCATGTCCAGATGGCTTTTGAAGATCTTCAAGGAGGGAGACTCCACAACCTCTCTGGGCAACCTGTGCCAGTGCTCCATCACCTCCACAGTGAAAAAGTGTTTCCTGATGTTCAGAGGAAACCCCTTGTGTTCCATTTTGTGCCCATTGCCTCTTGTCCTTACACAGGGTACCACTGAAGAAAGCCTGGCTCCGTCCTCTTCGTACCCTTATTTCAAGTATTTATACGCATTTATACACATTGATGAGATCCCCTGAGCCTCCTCTTCTCCAGGCTGAACAGTCCCAGCTCTCTCAGCCTCTCCTCATAGGAGAGATGCTCCAGTCCCTTCATAATCTTCATGGCCCTTTGTTAGACTCTCTCCAGTATGTCCGTATCTCTTGTACTGGGGAACCCAGAGCTGGACACCATACGCCAGCTGTGGCCTCAGCAGTGCTAAGCAGAGGGGAAGGATCACCTCCCTCAACCTGCTGGCAGTACTTGGCCTAATGCAGCCTAGGATACCATTAGCCTTCTTTGCAGGAAGGGCACACTGCTGATTCTCTTGACTAGAAGCTAATCTGTAAGAATTTTCTAGTTTTCTTCCCATTTCTGTATTTAACAAACTCAGAACTTCCTGGGAACTTAGTGCACTGCTCTATTCTGCTTCCAACCAATTTTAAAGCTTTCCATTTCCACCAAATCTAGTATTTTGCTCACAGCAAGTCTGCTGTTGGTTTTCTTCTCTAATCATCACTCAGAAAGTTTCTGAGCTTAAAAGCCCAGACTTGAATTTGAGTTTACACATCCTTGATATACCTGAAAATGTATTCTCCTTTGTTCCTCTCTGTACTTTTCCTGAACACACTGGAGAAATAAGGATGAAAAGTACAAGTGCAAGTTTCTTCTCTCAGGCAATAGTAGTAAGCTGTATGAATACAGAAGGGAGAAATTATGACAGTTCTGCAGATATGTTCTGGAGATTTCAGGAGATCAAAACCTGAACTGATGATATGCTGTCCTTTGCAACAGAGGTAAATGCCATGCTGGGGTGTGTGAATAGGAACACAGCTCCAGGACACAGGAAGTAATCTCTTTTGGTCTAAACAGTGCTGATCAGTGTTCTACTGGAGTAATGCACTCATATTTGGGAAAGCACCACCTTACTGGGAAAAGTACAAGGAAGAAATGAGAATCAAAGGTCTGGAAAACATAGTCTATCATGAGACTAAATAAACAGCAATGTTTAAGTGAAAACAAAACTGAAGATTTAGAATCATCATAGAATCATAGAATGGTTTGAGTTGGAAGGAACCTTAAAGATCACCTAGTTCCAACCCCCCTGCCATAGGCAGGGACACCTTCCCACTAGAACAAGTTGCCCAAAGCCCCATCCAACCTGGCCTTGAACACTTCCAGGGTGGGAGCATCCACAGCTTCTCTGGGCAACCCGTTCCAGTGCCTCACCACCCTCTGAGTAAAGAATTTCTTCCTTATATCTAATCTAAATCTATTCTCATTTACTTTAAAACTGTTACCCACTTGACCTACACTCTCTAATAAAAAGTCCCTCTCCAGATTTATTGTAGGCATCCTTTAGGTACTGGAAGGCCTCCCTTCCAGTACCCTAAGGTCTCCCCAGAGCCTTCTCTTCTCAAGACTGAACAACCCCAACTCTCTTAGCCTGTCTTCATAGGAGAAGTGCTCTCTGATCATCCTCATGGCCCTCCTCTGGACTTGCTTCAACGGGTCCATGTCCTCCTTGTGCTGGGGGCCCCAGAGCTGAACGCAGTGCTCCAGGTGAGATCTCATGAGAGATCATGTAGAGGGGGAGAATCATGTCCCTGGACCTGCTGGCCATGCTTCTTTTGATGCAGCCCAGGATACGGTTGGCTTTCTGGGCTGCAAGCACACATTGCTGGCTCATGTTGAGCTTCTCATCAACCAGCACCCCCAGGTCCTTCTCCTCAGGGCTGCTGCCAATTCATTCTCCGCCCAGCCTGTATTTGTGCTTGGGATTGCCCCAGCCCAGGTGCAGGACCTTGTACGTGCCCTTGTTGAACTTCATGGGGTTCGCAAAGGGGAAAGAATATTCAGGGCCATGGCTTTGCTCCTGTGACCCGGACAGCACAGAAGACGTGCTATACTGTTCTCTTGAAAATATAATATTAGCATTCTGACTCCTTATGTCTATGCCAAGGAACTTTCCCTGGATCTCGGTGTCTTAATTTTGGGTTCAACAAACCCAACAGTTAACATTTACAGTTAACTCATTAACATGAGTTAACATTTATCAATTTAAAATATGTTCTTGCAATGTAACTTTCACATGTTTCCGAGGTGTCCCCTGAAATCATAATTGCTCACCATTTTGTACTCTTAAGTGTGATGTAATTGTCTATTGCTTAGGCCTTCAGAAAAGGCAAAGGCTCCTCTTACCTTTGAACTGACACGCATATCTTTATAATTGTTATGGGGAGAGGGAAGAAGGAAACAGGGAACAGTGAATAACGGTTTTGATTGTATGTAAGTCATCTGCATTTTTTTGATGTGTAAATAAAATCTAGTACTCTTGAGTTTTTTAAAAAGTTATTTAATCCGTGGTTTAATGGTGGCAAGCCATGCCAATCTTTTTGAAAATGTTTCAACGTAGATAGTGGCTGTTTTGCTCATAACTTTAATTAATTTATTTATTTTTGATCACCAGTTATCATTGTGATGGTACTTTGTATCTCTGTGTTCTGTAGATACACTATAATTTTTTCCACAGCAAAAATATGCATGAAAATCAACAGAATATATTAGTCTTGTACAGTTCGTCTCTGAAGAATCTCAGGTCCAATACTCAATTCATTTTGAGAACCAGCTCAGATTTGTCATGTTTTCTCAGTTCTCCATGAGCTGAGTCCAGATCAGTCTATCTGTGCCATATGGAATTGTGTAACAGAAGTTATGCAGGAATTTGAATAGTAGAATTCATAAATCGGAAGAAACTTTAGAAGCTGAGGGAAGAGGGTTTCAAAGTGATGTGGTCACTATCTTACAGCCAAGCAAAAAAGGACTGAACCATAGTTCAAAAATATTAATGTTGAGTGTAATGTAAAGAGCTTTCAGGTTAAATTTGGTTACTTCCCTTTACACATGTGATATTTGTAAGGGCTCTGAGGGCACTAATAGGCCTTAATGGCCCTAATCAGGCTCACCTGGCTCTTGACCTGCACCCTCTGCCCATGGGCCCAGGAGCTGCATTTCAGCCTCTGTTGTGGGTAAGTCGGTGTCTAGTCCTGTTTTCTACTATTCCTGAATTGTCATTTGGATTTCCCAGACTGACCTCAGGCCTTGTTTTTTTTCGGGGGGGGGCGGGGACTGCCATGCCGTGCCTTGCCGTGCCTGCAGGCTGCTTGGTGCTCTCACCAACCCAGCTTCACTTGCCTGCGGTGGGACTATGCTGCAGTGAGCGGGAATCTGCCTGTGCTGTGTTCACTCTTGGCTGCTGGCTGGTCCTCCCTCTTGGATCAGCTGCATAGCTCCTGCATGACCTCCAGATCTTGCAGGGAGCTATGATGAGCATGCAGAGGTAGCTTGCAGCCCTTTCAGCCATCTAGAAAATGCTCTGCACCCAGACTGAGCCCTGCTCCTTCAACTGAGCTTGGGAGAGAGTGCAGGGATTTATCAGTCATGTGCAGGTGACCTTTACTGTCTCCCCAGTGCCCAACCTAACAGATATTAGCTGGTCAACAGAAATAATTTCCCAGCTCTTAATGGCCTTAGACTGAGCCATCCTCTGTATGCAGCTGTTCAGTGCACCCCTGCTCCAGAATCTGATGTCTCATTCAGCAGTTTGGAGCAGTTTTAGGGGGACAGTATTCATGCAACTGTGGCTAAGGCTGTCTTCCTGGGGCTTTAGCAAGGGATTCAGTTGGCTGCTGACTATGCAAGTCAATTAATGAAGCTGGCTGCAGAAACTGAATCTCTGCTGTTGTTGGAATCTGCTGATTTCCACCACATACACTTATTCATTGCTTTGGTGCAGGCATCTTCATGGTAAGGGGGATTGCATCTTTGCTAAGGCTGATAATATCATTGTGCATATAAAGGTCAGTTCTTGTTTCCCTAAAGCAATCTGTTCCTTTCTCAATGATGGTACATCTGATTTAAAATTTCAACTGCAAAGCAGAAGGATAATTGTCTTTACATCTCTTCGTTCATGTTTGATTTTATTCATAAACCTTTGTGACTTCTGTCCTTAATTTAATGCGCTTGTCCCTAGCATAAAATCAAGCTCTTTGGTTGTTTTTGAAATTGCATAGTACAGATAAAGCTGTACAGCTATTAACTTTGCCCAAATAAGCTAGCTTTAAACACAGCAAGCAAACTTGCTTGAGCTGTTACTGTGTGGTCTGATAAGGATAACTTTACTTTTAGGATTATTCATTAATTTACATGGGTGTTAAAACATCTTTCCACAGTCAAAAATAAAAAATTCTTTATGATTTGTGTCTTTATTGATCTATAGACTCACTTTGCCAATTGCTTTCTATGTTTCTTTGAACTTTCCATAAACAGATTTGCCTAAATGAGGAAAAGTAAGCTCTGTCTAGTATCACACAAAATTTGTAAAGAAGTGGCCAAACTTGAATTTATTCACTTTGGGAGCACATGGGAGTGTTTTACAAGCTATCTTTGATATCCTACATGCAAACTTCACTGGGATTTCTAATAAATGAATAGCTCAAGATTTAAGCTATGATCAACTTGTATTGCTTTGTCACATCACATTTTGTATTTATTTTAGCCCAGTATGAAAATATGAACATCTATTACTTATCCGACTGAGTTTTCAAGGACCTTCCATAGTCAGCCACAGAATGTTGATACACCAGAAGGAAGGGGCCACATGAACCTAATGAGGTTCAACAAGTCCAAATGCAAGGTGCTGCAGCTGGGTTAGGGCAATCCCAGGCATGAGCACAGACTGGAAGAAGACCTCATTGAGAGCAGGCCTGCAGAGAACGACTTAGGAGTTCTGGTGGACGAGAGGCTCAACATGAGCTGGCAATGTGTACTTGCAGCCCAGAAGGCCAACTGTGTCCTGGGCTACATCAA
>VXAA01005660.1:23542-69846 GCA_013399115.1 Anseranas semipalmata
AGGCACTGGAACAGGTTGCCCAGAGAAGCTGTGGATGCCCTACCCCTGGAGGACCAGGTTGGATGGGGCCTTGGGCAACCTGATCTAGTGTGTGGCATCCTTGCCCATGGTAGGGGGGTTGGAACTAGATGATCTTTAAGGTCACTTCCAACCCAAACCATTCTGTGTGACATTATATTACTCATAAAGCTGATCAGAAATTATGGTTCAAAATGAAGTGTTTCAAATCTAAAAAGATGCTGGCTCATCATTTTTATACTGCATTTTTGTGTAGTTATTAAGTTTATTAATGGTCAGAAAATCTACATTTAGAGTGTGGTTTTATTCCTATGAAAATCAAAGGTAATATTCTTCTATAAGTTCACCTTGCCCCAGTGAACGTGTATGTTGGAGGATTATTCATAATGTGCTTGTACAAAACTGTAATGGGACATGGTCTTAGATAACAAAGGAATGGTATAAAGTAATAACATTACCCAAACACTTGTGATGTATTTTATTAATATTATTGTGTCTAACTTAGGCTTCCTTTCCATATTGCAATCCAGTAAGAGATTTTAAAAATACTAAGCTGTGTATTCTTGGACTAATGCTGATTATTTATAGGCTTATTTGTCTGTTTTCTGACAAATAATTCCTTATTTTTCCTGTAGGACTCTTCTTTCTCCATGCTTTTCTCTCCTAGTGCTCGAAGTCATTTGTGCTTCTGGTCCAGGACACAGGCTGATCACCTGCAGTGATGAGGAAGGAACTGACTGTAAGTGCATTAAAGTTCTATGTAAGCAGCTACATTTCAGCCATCACTGAAAAAATGATGTCTTTGAAAGTTCTGAAAAATTCTGGAAAACTTCTGTTTATAAGAGACAGGACTAGAATCTGGTCTGGCATGGCGAACCATGTATTGTAGTTTTCCGGTTTGAAAATAGTCCACAATGGCATCTCAGTAGCCCCACAGTCATCGTGTCCCATCTCCAGTCTTCCACCCCCCACTCCCCAGATTTATCCACATTGCTGCAAGACAAAGATTACACCCATGGTATTTTGTGTTTGTAATCTCAGGCTACAGAACTGTGCGTGTATATATATGTATGTATATATATATATATATCTGTATCTGCAATATTCTGCTTTGGAGATAAGGATGCATTGCATTTCTATAACAGCTTTGGATTGAGAAGGGTCAAAAAAGCTTTTCTGCTTTGCATTTGCTGCCTGAACTATTTTTCTCTTTCACTAGGATGTATTAAGGGCAGTGTATACTGTAGCAAAGGTAGCGATCTTCTCTATAAGAAAACTGCTGAATTGTCCATTAATAGCAAAAGCAGAGGATGGAACAAGTGCTTCATGTCTGAATGCTATTCTCTGTACTTCTTGCTAATCCTCCTTCAGAACAAAAGTTAGGTATACCTCTTCTTTGGGGATTTCTTTTGATATGATTTTGCATATCAAAGTGAGAGCTGATGCCATTTTCCTAACCCCATAACTCTAGATTTATTCATATTGGATGAATGCAGTGCACTTCGTGACCTCTCTGTCTATGAATTCAAGAACAGGATGTTGAGGAGATCTTTTTTGCCCTCATTCCTGAAATGACCTTGGCTTTTATTAGTGTGTTATATACTGTAATGTGGGCATATAATTTTCTTTGCCATTCACTAAAATACTGTACATTTCAGTAAGTTTCAAAGCAGAAACAGCTCAGTAATGGGGAAGCGTACCCAAGCATATTAACATTAGGTGGGAGGAAATGATGAACAACTGAATTACCTGTCTGCCATGAACTGACCTTTCTGCTCTTGGGAGGCGTGACTTCTCTTTTACTTAGATCTTTCTGTAAGTAATGCAAGAAGGAGTTGAATATTCTTCTTCAGCTGGAAATATGAAAAGTTAATATTATTATATGGGTGCAGTTGCAATACCAAAAATAAAAAGATAACAGAAAAGACTTGTATAACTGGATTCTGCAAAGCAGTTTTCTGAGTAGGCTAGGTCCACTAAATGTTTAGGTACCTAAAAGGGAGTGCAGTACTAAATATATTTATAGCCTACCTGGAGCCATCCCGTACAAAATAGTGGGAAGAGGTGTTTGTGTAGAGACCTGGTTCACTCTCAGGCATGGTCTCTCCTCTTGGGAATGTGCCTGGGATTTGCAGTCCTGCTGCCTTGTGAGGAGACCATGCTCTATCTAATATGTAGATGGGGGCAAACCATCTCCTTTGGGAGAAAGTTCAAATGCATCTAGCACATTTTTCATAATATAGTGGGAATACTTTTTCAGGATGAGGAGAATTTCAGTGCTGGCTGCCTTTCTCAGCTGAAAGGGATCATACTTTTATTTCTTATCTTGGAAAGCGCTCTTGTTGCCACACTAGGCTTGGATAAGGATGTTCTCCTACCCTCCAATTGTATCTCTACTAGTGCACAACAAGGAAGGTGGACTTTTCTGAAGCTGAGTGAGTTAATGCAGGAGCAAGTAATCTATAACAGGATTTATGTTACCTAACTTTAGGTGCCAGCAAGTAGGTGTTAATTTTAGGTGGATGTCAAAACTCCATCATAGTCCATGATGGAGTCAGCTAGTCAGCAGTGATTCATCTCACCACCACATCTGCTGTAGGATGTTAGTTGCTATCTGGTCTCCTCTGGCTGTGTTGGTTAGCCCTCTCTTGACTGTAGAGGGAGCTTAGACACCTGCACTAGGAGGTGAATTTCATGCTTGGTGTTCAGCTAGGAACATATGGTCATCCTGGAGCTTGTCCTTTCTTCTAGATCAGCTTGTGTATTTTATCCAAGGCCTGATTAATGCAAAATTCAGTATAAAAATCCTGAAGCCAGGGAGAGAGCTACAGCTGCATTTGCAGAGTTGTGATCTTGTTAACGTACTCAGAGATAGCTACCACACTAGCGCTTCAGCAAACTAGTGTGGAACTCCCAGTTTCTGAATCCTATTCAAGCTGTGGTGTCAATGTCTTACTGGTGAGGGTGCTGTACAGACCTGAGACACTTCCAAGCATGCAGTTACTGTTCAAGGACTTCAGATCAGAGACCAAAATGCATGTAGAGTTTGGATGCCTTCAAGATTAGGTGGTAACTGAGTGGAAGCTAGAGAAGGGAGAAGGGGATTGCAGCCTGGGGTCTAGTTGCTTTCAGTTTTGCCTTTGTCTTATTTTATGCACCTAACTCACCTAACGTTTTTTTTTTTTTTTCTTAATCTGACCTTCAGAAATAGAGTCTGAAGGCAGATTTGTTTTTGTCAGTAAGCGGATTTGTTTTAACATTTCAGTTTCAACACCTTTCTGAAACACATACTTCAGCACTTTTTTTTCTTCTGTGAACAGCTTTGATTTTTTTTTTTTTTTAAGCAAAGGATATGTTAAACAGCTATTTAAGGAAATATCCCTTCTGAGTGTGGTAAGACAATAGTAAACTACCAGTAAAGTTTAAATTATCTTCCTTCATCTCAATTTGATAGAGCCAAGTGCACCTTTTCTTTCAATTCTCCTGTTTTCACCTTTATTCTTTTAAGTATTTTGCTTTCCTTATGATGTTGTCACACTCCAAATTCTCTATTCCTTTTTTATTTATATACTTTTTAATTATTTGGCTATTACTTGCTTTTGCAGCTTTTCTTTAATTAAGATTCCACTTTTGTGCTGCTTTTATAACTTTTTTTTTTTTGGCTGTGAGGAACTGTTACTCATTTATTGTCAATTTCTTACAGATTTTTTTTCCATTTCAGAAGGTATGTCCTCTTCAAAAAAACAAATGTATGTGTTTGCATATATTGCTATTCACATTATTCAATCTGTTGGGCATTATTGCTGTCAGCTATTGATTAAATAATTTTTGTAAGTAATTTGCCTAGATATATTCAATGGGATGAAGGACTCCTTAATTGTGATGCAGCGTTTGACCCTTAATACTGCTTGTTCTGTTCAGAGGACTTAAATCACCTTATTTTTTTTTAAGAGGTTAATTAAATCACTTACAATTGTATGCCAATTTTGCTACTTTGCTGTTAAGCTTCATTTTTGTAGATCAATAGTATATCTGTAAGCACCAAATCAGCTAGAGACATGGTAGATGGGCACAAGACCTTAGAAAATCTTCACCCTAGGGCAAAATGGATTTTTTTTTCCCCTGGTTTTCTGTTTGCAGTTGTTTGTGGGTGTTTTTTGTTTGTATACTTTCTTTTCCCTAGGGGGTATAACTAGTTATGCAATGGGGATAAGTATTTTGCTCTAGGCCAATTTTAGTTTTGGTCCAGGAATGGAATTAGCATGTGTTCCCAGGCAGAAAGGCTTCTGCTTGACAATAACTGGCAGCCTAGTAATAAACGCTAGCTCCCTTCTAAGGGCTTGCCTTTTTATGGAGAAGAGGCTGAGAACATGGTAGTTTTGAATATATGACTTGTCTGATAAACACACATTTAGTTTAGCTTTACAGAAATACATTTGGATATGTGAATGAGGGCTGTCTGAAGCCAAGTCTAAGCTTTCTGGATGTTATGCAAAGCTTACTGCAGTGATTACTGAGCATTTCCACAGAAAGGTAGCAATGTCCACTGCAACCCCTACCTTGCAGAGACGCACACAAATGCAGAAACACTACAAGAGAAAAATAAGCCTAGTCTGAACAATACCTATGGATTAAAACTTCTCTGAGCAATACATAATGAGGGGATCAGTGAAAATGAGGTGCTGGATCTCTAGCCTAGAGGACTTCCAATATCCACTTGATGAGTAGAAGAGGATGGCTGTGGGAGAGGACGGATGTCTGGAAGCTTGTGGTGCAAAAGAAAAATGTACCTCATCTGAGAGATGTTAGGTTGTCCCTGCTGTGTACTGGCTCCTCTGTGTGGCCTGTGTACCTTCCCTTTCCTCTGGCTCTACATCTCTTGCAGAGCAGTGCATAGCTCCTGATCAGATTTACAACTGAAAAGCGACGGGATGAAGGAAATAGCTGATCAGCTGCACCCATGTTCTTCCCCGCAGCTCTTAACCTTAACTAAAGAGGACTGGGAAGGAAGGAAATGGGGAAAACAAGGGTGGAGAGGTTTTTTTTTTTTTTTCTTTCTGAGCTGGACTAGCTAGATGTCGAGCCCATCTTCTTGAGGAGTATGAAGGGATCACCTGGTCTGTGTATGGCGACAGCCTTCTAAAGAATGGCTAGGGAGAGGTCTGAGCTGGAAGCAGGAGGAACCTTTGATGCAAGTGAGCAGGACGACAAAGGCCTACATATTTATGGGGCACAAAAGCAGTTTCCTTTGTGCACAAGCACCTGAGATGAGTTTATTGCACTGTCTTATGTATCAGCTGTACTTCTGTTCAGTGTACTGCATAACATGTTTTACTCCTCTAAATGGCTATTATTTTGTCTTGGTCCCAGATGTTTGCTTGAAGATCACTGCTGTGCTTTTTCAGACTTTTATATGAACTTCAAAGAAGCAATTATTTTCTTGTGATGTGGGGGACAGGAAAACAAAGGAGTTTGGACATTTCTAGTTATTTTGCTAAACACTAAAAGTGTTGTTGTTGTTGTTGTTGTTGTTTTAAAAAAAAGCTTTAACGACAAATAAGTTTTGGCCTAGGAGCAGATGTAGACCTTCTAGATTTCAATAGCACTGGCTGCAGAAGTGTGTGTATAAGAGAAGGAGAAAGAGAGAAGAGAAAAGGAAAGCAAAGAGAGGCGGGCTGGAAAGATACTTTACAGCTGAGAGATGTTGATACAACCAAACAAATACTAAAGATGTCACCACTTCCGATACTGTCTTTTCTGAGTGCTCATGCTCCGAAAAAGATAGGGAAACATGGGGTATTACAAGATGCACTGGATTCTACTTGGATACTATGCAAAATCCCCATCCCAAAATCTCCCATGCAAAATCTACTTTATTTTAAACTTGTGTTTTAGCCATTTCATTACTACTTTTTTCAGTTTTCTTTATATATGCACTATAATACTTTTTTTTTTTTGTCCCATAATAACTTTTTTTTCTTCCCTCTCTACACACAAAGTATTTCACCTTCTCAAAACTGTAGTCTATCCTATCCGCTATGTCTTAGGAGAATGGAATAAAATTTGTATTTAGTTTTGCCTGATAAATTCAATCTGTTCTATATAGCATATGTAAATATAGTAGATTTCATCAGTCAATTCTGTGTACTATTATTATTGTGTGCTATGTTTTTCTGTATTACAAGCAAACAGTTATTATCTTCAATGTACTAGTAACAGTCATTTAGGATACTACATATAGGTTTTCACAGTTCATCATCACAGGTGAATTGATGAAGTCAGAGGAGATTAATAATCGTTAGCTAGGACAGAGCATAACTGACAGGAGAAATATATTGTGTGCTTAAGCACAATAAACAAATTCTAGATCATGTTTTCTTATCTTTCTTCTATTTTCTAGCTCTTAAAGAAAATCAGTATAAAAAAAAATACCAATATGTACATCAGACAAGTTATGCCAAGGTAAAATGAAATGCCAAGGAGCTAGCTAACATATCTTTTGTATCTTAAAATTTGAATTTTCCATTTTTTAGCTCATTGAATATATTAAAATGAAATTAAGTTTTGATTTCTGCTGAAGTTAACACATTTCATGAACTGTTTTTGAACATGCACTGGATTATGAATGTAGGCACAAAAAATGCAAATCATAGAATCATAGAATATCCTGAGCTGGAAAGGACCCACAAGAATCATTGAGTGCAACTCCTGGGTCCACGCAGGACCACCCAAAAATCAGACCCTAAGTCTGAGAGCGTTGTCCAAATGCTTCTTGAGCCCTGGCAGGCTCAGTGCCTTGACCACTGCCCTGGGGAGCCTGTTCCAGTGCCTGACCACCCTCTTGGTGAAGAACCTTTTCCTAACACCCAGCCTGACCCTCCCCTGTCACAGCTCCATGCCGTTCCCTCGGGTCCTGTCGCTGTCACCAGAGAGCAGAGATCAGCGCCTGCCCCTCCGCTCCCCTCGTGAGGAAGCTGCAGGCCGCCATGAGGCCTCCGCTCAGTCTCCTCTTCTCTGGGCTGAACAAACCAAGGGACCTCAGCTGCTTCTCATACGTCTTCCCCTCTAGACCCTTCACCATCTTTGTTGCCCTCCTTTGGACACTCTCTAATAGTTTTATGTCCTTCATATACTGTGGTGCCCAAAACTGCACACAGTACTTGAGGTGGGGCCACACCATCGCAGAGCAGAGCAGGACAATCCCTTCCCTTGACCGGCTAGCAATGCCGTGCCTGATGTACCCCAGGATATGGTTGGCCCTCCTGGCTGCCAGGGGCTGCACGCTGCTGGCTCGTATTTAACTTGCCATTGTCCAAAACCCCCAGCTCCCTTTCTGTGGGGCTGCTCTCCAGCCTCTTGTCCCCCAGTCTGTAAGTACAGCCAGGGTTGCCCCATCCTAGGTGCAGAATCGAGCCCTTGCTCTTGTTAAACTTTATGAGGTTGGTGATTGCCTCGCCCTCTAATTTGTCAAGATCTCTCTGCAAGGCCTGTTCACACTAAATGGAGTCAACAGCTCCTCCCAATTTAGTGCCATCTGCAAACTTGCTTAGTATGCCTTCGAGTTCTGCATCCAAGTCATTTATGAAAACATTAAAGAGAACAGGCCCTAAAATGGAGCCCTGGGGAACCCCAGTAGTGACTGGCTGCCAAATCAAACAAATTTCATTTGCAAATTTCCTCTCATTTTGAAATTTGGGGAGAAATTTATAACAGAAGATTGGATTAGACTGATATAGCCTTCCTTCAGAGGTAACATGCATTTAGAAATTATATATGATTGGAGGCTATAACTCTGTGACATTAGGAACCTGGATGCAGAGCACTAAGTCCTCTGTTTCTGGTTTCTTTCTGAAAACAAAAATCTAATTCTGAGCTATTTTTACTGTCTGATTTATTTTTCTCAATATAAATTACATACTTTTCTTTTAAATACTCTCATATAAGATAGTGAGGGCCTTAGGACATCCGACTTGTTTTTTTGCAGATGATACAAACCTATCAGGTGAGCCAATTAAAATAAAGGGATGATCAGAAGATATAGCCAGATAAGCAACTGGACAATGTAAGTATTGCCAGCTCATCCAAGGACCATACTCATCCAGCTGCAAGATCTTTCTCATATTCACTGAGCAAATCAGTGTAGCTGCACATATAAAGGTACTGCTGCATCAGGTTTGACATCCCAAAACTTGCTGCCCCTCTGCACAGCCTGTTTAGGTTCAGTTCATAATCTGATAAATTCACACAAACTACACCTTCAGCAGTGTTAAACCACTGTGAACTGGAGTAACCAAGTCATGCACTCTTGTCTGTTGCGATGTGATAAGCTCTACAGAGGGATGATGTGGAGAGTTAGGGGTGATAATAGATTAAACCATTCCTGCTAGATTTGTCAAAGTTCATCTGTCAGAGACACAATTCATGAGTCTAAAGGATGTGATCTGTCTCCTGTTCGTCAGTGTAGTTCTGAAGTAACTGCAATGAAGATCATGGACTTAAATCTGTGTTGACTTGATGTAGCTGAGAGCAGAACTAAGACTGCAGCATGTCAGCTTAGAATAGGGAATAGCTGCTTTTATAAAATACCTTCAGACCAGATTCTATTGTTTAAAAGGAAAAAGAAAAGACGCAAATTGTGCATCTTTCTGCACGTATCTTTGTGCTGTTGTCTGCTCATACACATTACACTGGACATGTTTGAATCATGGTATGTTCTCTGATGTACAGGTTGGGTAAGAAAAAAATCTGTATTAGTAAAAAAGTGTTTTAGATGGAGCTTGATATATTATGAAGGTGTTTATATTATGTGGTATCCAGAAAAAAACATGGTACTAGATGTGATGACCCAAAAATGCTTCTGATGTTGGTTTGGAAGAGTTAGTGTCACTTGTATGGTCAGTTGCCCTGTTTCATTTATACAGTGCAGTTACGTGCTTACATGTATATGTCTTTGGGTCATACAAATGCATTAGGTTTTTTTTTTTTTTTGCCTTCAAATGTTATTTTGTTAAGAATTAACACTGTACCCAGTTTTCCCTTTAAAAAAAAAAAATATATATATATATATTCCAGATTCTTTTTAATATTCCTGAGCTGCCCTCTTTCAATATGCTGTCCCAAATCTTCCCGTTTTTTCAGGTGTAGCCTAGCTTTCCTTTCACATCTCAAAACTCTTCAGCAGCTCCTTTTCACTTTCCATTGAAAAATGTAGCCAGAAATATTAGATGGTTCCCAGAAAGGTTTTTTTTCAACAGAAACACACACACCATAGCTGCTGTAGCTCTAGAAAGAATGAATCAAGAAATTCATATTCACAATGCTGCTTTGGAGAGAGGGAGAGAGAGATTTTTGAAGTGTGCTACGTCGGTGGCCACGGCTTCCTAGCCACCTCAGCCTGGATGCAGCTGGATCAGCTATTTGTTTTACATTTCTTTAGGATGTAGCCCTCCCTCCACGCTTTTGAGCTAAGCAGCAGCTTGGATATTTCATGAGAAATGTAAGCCAAATGCTCAGTTGAACTGAAAAAGCATCTGGGAGAGTCTGTGGCAGCAGAGGAGACCCCCCACCCTCTTTTCCTCTGGCCCTGGTGAAGCCTGAGCAGCCGCTTACTCTCATGTTCTGCTGAAGCATGCAAGCAAGAGCTGCTTAATGCTACTGAGTGAACTTTTCCATTAGAAATGGGAAGATCAGCTGAGCAGGAATCTGTGCAACAGGCAGAGAGAGAAAATATAAAGCAAAGACAACAGGGAGACAGGAGAAACAAAATTCAAGCACTGTTTCAAGTAGTTCTTTTGAGGTGCTGGTAATTTTTTTTTTTCCTGCTCTGACAGCATTTGCAGGGACAAAGTGTTTCGTAGCTTATTTCAAGATATGAATTGAACTCAATGACCAGCTTATTCACTGTGACTCACTTTAACCAAGTCTAACCAAGATTTTCCAGAGATCATTTTTGTATTCTCTTTGTAGTAAGATTTTTACATTGACCCACTCATTTTCAAGTGTCATGATAAAGATGTCTGCTCGTCCAATTTTGAAATCAAATGTCATTATTTGCTTTCTTGTGCCTTTGAGTTTAATATTTAAAACATTATAATTCTTCTCACAGTGAGACAAATAGCCTCAAAGGAGAAAAATGACCCTAAATCTCATATTCTTGCTAAGTAGTTCTATTTTTCTTCAAAAACTTCTGCCAACAAAAGCTAAACCCCAGTGTCTGCACTGACTTTCCCATTTCTTCAAGTCAGGGACCATAACCTCAACTTTGTAAAAGTAGTGATTAATTCATAAGAAGTTGCGGATTGTTTGAAGCATAGATGTCATGGGTTAAAAAGACTGGAAACCATTCTTTACTGCATGATACTCTAAAAGAGTCTGCATGAATTAAAGTCATTGTAGATATCAAAGTGCCTTGGCTGTAAAAACCTTTACAGCTGTGTTTAGACAGAGTTAAAATAATACTGGCTGGCTGTGTCGTACTTCAATGTAATTTGACCAGCTAGTAAAACTGGAAGTACGTTATTAGAAACATGCCAGTAATACTGCATAACTTTTCTAGACATACTCAAGAAGATTTTTGTTTCATAAGATGCTGTATTAGCTTTTCTTTTTAAAAACAAAAAACAATCCCCTACATTCCCTCAAGTCTCCATTTTAGAATAAAATAAGTCTTTTATCTGGTGGTTGGATGTGGATACTTCTTGCCTTCCTTTTTTGTTTTCCTTTTACTTCTGTAAACCAAGATACACATGAAGATATTTAGCCTCCACAAACGCTTCATAACCTGCCCGGTATTGAAAAGTGCAGAATTATGTAAAACAGGTGTCTTATATGGTACAGCTCCTGTAAAGTCCTATTGTAGCTCCATAGGCCAGTCTGTGCTTTTCAGCTGCTCCATTCTGAGGAGAGAAAAACTGTTGTGCTGTTGTCAGTCTTTGTGAAAATGGCTGAATCCCTAGAATCAGTAGTTGAGATTTAAGAAAGATAAGCAGTTTAAGTCTGAAATTGTGTGGATAAGTATGCATGCAACTCGTATGTGCAATTTTTGTGTTGTTATGTTTTTGTTTTTGTTTTCCTCATTTGCCTCCCATCAGTTTGGCCTTGTGGCTAGTTCATTCATCTGCAGAATTAGAAAGCGAGTCATTATATTTTCAGGAAGTGCAGTTTTCATTTCATGGCATGTAAAGTCTAATGAAATTGAAAAATACAAATTAAGATCCATTAAAGAAAGATTTATATGTGCTTCCTTTGTGGCAGCCTGTAGATTAGGACAGCTTGCTGAGGTTTTTTTTTGTTATTGGAATAAAGGAATTCATTATGAAACTTAGTTGTAAGGGCAACAAACAAAAAGGTAGACTTTGAGAGCTGAACCAAAATCTCTTATGTAAGAGAAATGTAATTGGGAAAAAGTTATTTGTTTGTCAAGGCACTGCAGAGAAGTGTTTATACAAATGAAAGGTTTTGACTGTACTCCTAATGTGAATTTTCCAGGTGGTGTTGCTGTGAGTGTAAACAATGCACAGGCATAGGTAAATAAATATGTAGTGAGCATTTTAAACAACAGGTATGGACTGTGTATATTCATAACAATGTATATAACTATAGAAGGCAAAGAAAATAGTACTTCCGACTTCACTGACTAAGGAAGAGATTTATCTAGAATCACAGTGTGTGATAATATTAAGGGTCAGCATTGATCAGCTGTTCTGATTATATGAGATTTCTTTTCTTAATTAATAACTTCTATTTAAACTGGAGATTGAAAAAGATCCACTGGAATATTGTTAATAAGACTTAGAATCAAGCCCCTCAAGACTAAGAACTAGAAACATACTGCCATACAGGACATCAGAGAAAAGAGGATGCTTGAGGCATACTTGCTGAAAACCTACAAAAAAATTTCAAAGAATTGCCTAGAATTTCACAAAAGCAATAACAGCACATAGTGAAATTTAAAAGTTTAAATGCAGCTGTCTGCTGTGGCTGGTGACTCATAACCAATCACACTCTTATTTTAATCTTAAATACAGTTGCTGATTTTACAACTGATGTAACTTACTGTAATGCTATTTTACCTAACCAGATAAGAAGGTATAACTTCAAGATCTCAAAGATGTGTCCTTATCGGTTTGTCCCTTTGTTTTAGCAATTCCTTCTCTTTCTGCAAAAGCTTCCTGTTTTTTTCTTCATTTGTCACTTCCAGATTTTCTTGGAAAAGAATTTCTATGACAGAGTAAAGACTATTTCTGCTCATATATTAGGAAGTGACAAGATAAATGTAAAATGAAGAGAGATCTGAGAAATTATATCACAAAGAACATACAAATGTCACAGGCCTTAACAATGCTCTTTTTTCCCCAAATGGTACCAATTCTGTCCAATTCTCTTCCCCATAGGCATCTTCCTTGTGGCAGAATAAGAAAAATGTTACATTTATATTGTTTTACTTTTTTCTAAGGTGGAAAGAACTACTCCATTCCTAGCTCAACATTAGAGAGCAAAGATGTTAATCCATGTTTAGCTCCATTGCTTGGATTCATGCTTACTTACAGTTCTGGAATGGGCTCTTAAGAGAATAAGCTCTTGAATGGAGATCCAGCTGTGCAATCATGCAAATATCAGGATGACAGCATACGATTATTTTCTGGTCTCCTTCTTTTTTTTATAGTTTGTACTTCAAAATAACTTATGTTCCATTATTATACCCTGTGTAAGATTGTAGCAAGTGCAGTATGGAGCTGGGAGATTGCAATACCCTGCCTATGCTATTGCTTGTGTGTTTCTTACCCTCGGATGTTTCCAAGGAAGGGAGGCTGGAGTTGATAGGACTGCAAGGAAAGTTTTTCCAGTACTGGGGTTATTCCTAAGTATGCTGATAGTTTTTTGTAATCTATATGCAGTGAAACATGCCCTCTGTGCCCCTGAGCTGCTCTTCTGTATTTGGTGAATTCACCCAAGGAATCTGATAAATTTTAATGGGCTTGTTGCTTTCAACAAGCATTCAACAGCATGAGTAATTGCATTTTCAGGACTTAAAATTTATACTGTTTCTATCAGTAAATATGTACCTTAGACTTCCTCCTCCCAACACAATATTAGTTATTTGTAAAAGGAAGAGATGTAAAACTTTGCAGATTATTAGCAGGAAAGATGTCCTGGGCAGAAGGAAAAAAACAACAAAAAAAAACAAAAAAAACCATCACCACTAGCTCTAATTACTAGTAAAATATTGTTGCTGGTAGAGCCTAATTTGAAATTCCGGGTACAGTAGAATCGTCTTGTTGTTTTAGTGAAAAAGAGACAAAGTATGTCTATAAAATTCAACTGCAAATGTTTTGCTGCACTGCCTCATTGATTCACAATGTCTTGCTGTGCATCCTTTATGATTAGAGGTTTACGAACCATGCAGGTCACAGCATTATTCTCAGCTTTGGTTAATTCTTCTCTGCTGAGGGCTCTGGGTGTGCTTGGTAGCAAAATTCTTGGACCCTTCAACACCGACAGGTTTCTACAGCAGCTTTGTGTGTTCATTTTATCATCTTAAACTGAAACATAATCAGCATATTTGCTGGGGAATTTGGTTTTACTTTTCAGAGTGCTTCCACCATGTTTTGAAACTTTCAACCTCACCAGAAACAAAACATAACAAGCAAACAGAAAGCTAGTTGAAAGGTAGCTGAAGACATTGACAGCTGTTTAGATTTCTGTTCTATCTTTCCACCCAGAAGGGTGTTGGAGGTAGTAGGATGTTATTAGTAAAATCATCAGCAATAAGGAGGCCAAATTCACAAAAACTGAACTGCTAACAGATCATTAAAGTCAATGGGAGCCATATTTATTCCTCTTGGCTCTGCTGTTTCAGGCTGCCTACAAAATCCAAATGAACGATACCCTGAGATGATTGAGGCTGTTGTTGTACAGAACTAATTTAATTTTTAGCCTCTCACTTTCCAGATCCCTTTGTCTTCCCACCTCTGCCACCCCCAGCACACAGACCATTGCTGTCACCATGTGATGCTGTTGCACTGTGAGTTCTGCAATTATTATTATTATTTTAATTTTTGATGACTGCTCTCCAAAGTGTACTGTGGAATTAAATGATTTAAAAAATGACCAAGCAAGCAGCTAACCTTCACTCTCCCTTTTTTGGGGGCAGACTGTGTATTCTGCTCTGTTTATTACTGGATCCATGCTAACCATTCCTTCCTCTTCTGGTGTCTGAATGGAAGAGATTCCTGCTAAGGAGTGGTATAGATCCAGATAATAGCATGCTATTTGTTCTGTTATGTGAAACAAGTCTTCTGTCACAGGATGCGCTGAAGGTCCATGCTGTCCTCCATCAGGGATTTTTACATAATCCTGAACATGATCATTGTGGATGCTACAGTATTCTAGCTCTTTTTTTTTCCTAAATGCTGAAGTTAAACATCTGTGTATCATTTAGCTTGAAATATCAGATCATATTGGTATAGTGCTAGTACAGTGGCCCTAATACAGATCATCCCAGGTATTGGTTTGCCAAAAAGAAGAGGAAAGCTGTTGTATTTTGATAACTTCTCTGTTTTCCCATTTGCATTGCATCATCCAGTGCAGGTTACTTCTCCTCTCATGAGGCTGCTACATAAAGCTCTAATTTAGTATCCTTATTGAAATTATCAGGGGAAGACTTTGAATTCAAAAAATACTGTCCTAAGTGAGCTAAAAGCTTTGATGGTAAGTGTACAGGAAAAGGAGTTCCTTTGATGAGGGGAATATCTGATTTTGATTAAAAATGTAAAAGGTTACTAAACTTTATGGTGTGTCAAGTTGTTAGAACCGTAATGTGTTTTGACCAGACAGAAAGAAAAAAAATTATACTTACAACTGATAATATATTTTATAAGACCAGTGCAGGGATTTCAAAATGTGCTATATATATGCTAAGGTTATGTTAGGACTAGGTAATTTCATGTATTTATCAATGATATTATGTTAAAATTTATTCATGGCTTGGTTTTGGTTTATGTATAGTACATAGTATTATATATTAACTGTATATAATATATATTTTTATAGAGATCCATCTGTTGATCAATGTGTAAATTAGCAGATAATGGCTCTTCCCAAGGAAAAACTGTGGCATTTGTTGTTTGTCTCGTCTCAGCATATCAAAGCTGCAAGTATGAGAAGGCTTGCTTTTTAGAACGGTATTTGATTGTAGCAGTAGAGGTAACTTGTTTTGCTTGTTTTTCTGTGCAAAAGTCAGACTCCTAGAGTAAGCTGGTAGCTCTCACATGCACCCCCCGCAACAAATTTAACAAATGAATTAGAACTTAACTAAATCAATTCTAACTAGCAGTAGTTGTGCAGGTGCACAAAAAAAAATCTGTATTTTTTGTTCACTTTTTTCAATTTTTGACATACTAATTTTGGTTTCTAGCTATACTAGGAAAAAATATTTTGAATGGGAAACCAATTCCAGAAGGAAGAGAAAAGCAATCCTTGCTCAAAAAATAACTCTCATCACACTTGTTCCAACTCAGGATATTCTATGATTCTATAATCTTGTTTATCACTATTATTTAACACATCACCAGTTATGGTCTACTTTCAAATGTCTTTTGATCCATCCCTGGTGGTGGTGTGTTTTGGCCATTTGCTTTTTCTTTCTTTTTTTTTTTTTTTTTTTTTTTTTTTTTTTGTGTGTGTGTGTGTGTCAACATTTTGCTATTCAGCTCACAGTGTGGTTTTTCCAAGGGCTTATTTTGACTTGTGATCTCTTAATGGTTGATGAGAGGGAAGAGAGAGTGTATTATTAGCTATATTCAGCAGAGCAAATTAGAAGCATTGTTGAATGGTTGCTGAAGTTGTAATGAACACTGGAGAAGGGCATTCTATTGAGAAGCTGATGGCAGCAGCTTTCAACGAGAATTTAAAGAAGGGAGAAGACAAGAGATTGCCTCTTCTTTCTTGTGAACCACAAGTTTTAGAGCTCCTAGGCAAACATCAATCCGTACTCTTGGCGAGCTAAGTAACTTACTTTTGCTGAGACGTCTCTGGGTTTCTGTTTAGGCCTGTAGCAAACACAGGGCTAAGCACGCCCAGACATGGCCAGCGATGAGCAAAGGGCCCATTCTGGGAGACCGGTCAGGAGCGAAAGGAGATGGGAGGAGAGACAGGATGGGAGATGAGCTACAGCGTCTGCGGGGTCCATACAGGAGAAAAGCCATCTGCAGCATCAGTCTGAGGTCCAGCTAGGAGGCATGGCTGGAGACCAGCCCACCTGCAGCACACCTGAAGGCCGGGCATCAGCTGAAAAGGAGCCCTGTGGCCATGGGCAGGGTGTGGGGAGGCCCCCGGTGAGGCTAGTCAGGGCCATTTAGGCCTCTTGGTATCCTCAGAGCCCTCAGCACTGAGGCAGGAGTTGTTGGAGTGTGGTTAGGCCTATAGTGACTTCCAGATAAAGCTGGTGGAACTCTGTATAGCTGATTATCCTGCTTGTTTTGTGTATTGTCATCTCTCAGTTAAGTTAGACGTCCTTCCTCTGGGGAGAGACGATATGGTGCGGCAGGGAGGAGGCGCTGGCTTCCGTGGGGCGCAGTGGTCCGTGCCTCTCCTGGAGGTCCTACAGCAAAGCCAAATCGTTCACCACGGGCCGGGGGCTGCTGCCTCAGCCGTTGGCAGGGGGTTGCTGTTACAGGAGACGAGCTCTCGCCTCCTCCCTGCCAAAGTTCCTAGCGGAAGCCTGGTCAGTGGAAAGCATGGGGCAATCCGCCCTGCTCGTAATCCTGTCCGCCAAAACGGACTGCCAGCCTCTGTTCTGCAGTTAGTTGCGATTGTGTTCTAAAAGCGTGGATTTTGGTGCAGCAAAAAGAAGTTATTATTTTACTCTTTTCTTTGTTATCTTCCTCTGTACTGGTCTGTGGGGCGCTAGTCACACTACTAATTAGAAAATTTTATCCAGGAGTATCTTCAAGCCAGAACAGAGGGACTTTGGCAACTCCAGCTGAGGCTGCATCTGGCCCAGGTTCCTCTCCTGCTATGAAACTGTTTAAGTGGTTTCCTGTGAGTCATTACCCGAGGTAAATCAATATGTAGTTCTACCAGTGTTAGAATTAATGAAGACTGGTTTCTGATGGATTAGTATCTTATGATTACATTCTCTGATGTCTACTAAAGTACAAACTCCCAAATGAAACTTTTTGTTCAATTGAGGCATTGAAAATCTCTTTCTGTGCAGGTTTTCTGTTAAGGATGACTGCATGTTATAGCTGTTTCTTCAGTGGAGGCACTGACTGGGGTCTCTTTTCTTTCCAGTTTCCTGTTTCAGTTAAATTCTAGGATGTAACGACCTTGGAGATTTTATCCTTGTGTTGAATGTGTTTGAAATTGGCTGACAGGATCAAAGGTAACTGGGGAAATGGAATGGCAAATTATCACATGCAGACATAGTGTAATTGCATGAGATATGCTTCTTCAAGAAGCCAGGTTAAAAAGAGGTGGGAAGAGGTTCCCTGCAGAAAAGTGGTCTATACTGTGGGACTAGAGGGGTGGAGAACAAGGCTGCAATCTATTGTATTTGTAAATGGAAGCTAAGCTCAAATAAGCAAGTATGCTCTAACTCTGCATAGCCCAAGATTTTGCTGGAAAGGCAGGGGCTTATTCCTAAATCTTTATTCACTAGATAGGGACACTCTGAATGTAATATTTAATATATTCATAACTGGCACTTACAACACAGCAAAGAGATCTTGGAGTTGTCAGATGTTGCCTTGACAGTTCTCTGAAATCTGTTATCTCAGTTTGCAGAAGCAGACAGAAAAAGTCAAAAAAAAAAAAAAAGCAAAAAAGGAAAAAAAAGATCTTGGTTATCATCAGGAAGGATCTTAAAGACAAAATGGAGTGCATTATTGTACTGTTCTGTAAAATTCTTGTGCACTCGCATCTTGAGCACTGTGTAGCTTTGGCCTCCTGAGGGAGGATGTAATATCATTGAGGAAGGAATACACAGAGTGGCGCAGCTAAAATGATAAAGTGGTGAAGCAGCCTTCGAGGAGGGTCCTAAAAGATTTAAGTTTCTTCACTTTGGAGAAAAGGCTGAACAGCAAGATGACTGAGGTTTGCAAAATCATGAAGGGAACAGGTAGGGATTGTTGGAACTGCTGTTCATCAATTCTGAATGCAAGAACTGAGGGGCATTAAGGGAAAATTGTAGTAGATAAAGTTAAAGCAGTCAAAATATAGTATTTTACATTGCAGGTTGTGAACTTCTGGCATTTGTCGCTGCAGGAAGCTGTGGAGACATATTATTAGTGGGTTCCAAAGTTAGATGAAGCTATGAACCACAGCCCCGTGAATGGATACCTAAAACACAGGGGAGGTTAGTCTATCATCCCTTATTCATGAAGTCTGGATGCTGGAGGAGGGAATAGACCGTAGAAAGTGGCTGGGCCTGTGGTATTCCTGAGAAGCACCTCTTGCTGCTCTGTTGCAGAGAAAACATTGGGCTTGATGGACCATTGGTCTGAACCCATGGGGCATTCCTGAAGTTCTTGTGTGTCTTGCAGTGTCCTGAGCCCACGTGTAAGGCAGAAGAGTGTGGACTGGAAGTGGTGATGCATAAAATCACCAGCTAGATTCCCTAGTTTCATCTGGTCAGTGACAAAGGCAATAAGCAGTAGTTCCCAAGCATTGGTCGGGCACAATTATAAAACCGAGAGGCGACGGATAAGATCACTGCTTGGAGAATAGATTATAGATTTTTCTTAGCCTGCATTCACACAGAATTCTGAGCCGCATGTTTAACCATGGCTAACTATGGAACTCAGTGCAGAAGATAAATGCTGGTGACAATTTTATTTTACAGTGAAACTTGTGAATTTGCTTAAATGTACACTGTTAACCAGATTTTCTTCTGTGACAACAAATCATCTCCAATTTCAGCACTCTGCTATATGTCTATTCACTTAAATGATGAAACGTAGAATAAAGTGACTGATTTGAGAAAAAAGAGAATTGTATTCATATGCTGGCAACCAAAAGTAGCATAATGCATTTTGTGTGTGTGACCATAACACCCTAACTTCAAAGTGAAGATGTCTGATAGTCTGAGGGTGGTAAGCTCTTTCTGAAGCAATTGTTGAAGTATTTTCTAAATGATTTCGCAAGAGGTAACATCAAATTAAGAGTTCATTTCTAAACTAGGTGCTGTTTTTTTAAAAAGGTCGGTGTTATAATATGGTGTCTCTTGAGGTGGTGTTCTTTTCTCAAAGATAACAAGAATAATAACAGATTTTGTTTTCTATGTTATACATTAAAGTGTATTGCTTTGACTGTCTTACATTGTGCTCTTTTTTTTTTTTTTTTTCACATTCAATGACCATGATAAGCTGCATTTAAAATAACATAAAAACCTAAATGGCTTTGGGAAGTCCAGTAAGTAAAAGTTTGTTAATATTTATTGTTTAATATTTTCACAGTGGTTTGGGCACAAGAAAATCCTTAGTTTTTTTATAGAACCAGACATCTTAAACACACAGTGCCTTTTATTTTTGTTCTAATCAGTGAAACTTTTCATGGAGTAAATTAAGCCTTGGAGAAACATGTTCTTTCAAAACTAGCTGTGCTTTCTGAAAATGTTAGTCCTCCAGCTGTCCCTCACGATCTAACAGTCCATTTTAGGGCTAAAGTAAGCTAGCTAGCTTCACACTCAGTGGTTCTTCATGGCATGAGTTGTTCATTATAATGGGATTGTTACTGATGTGAATAAAGATACAGATCAGAAAGGAAGCATATGGTCGTTGCTCTTTTGGTTTTTTTTTGGTGTCTCCTGGAAGAAGTAAGGTAAAGAATATGAATGAAGAGGGAGATTCAGATATGGAAATAAGAGATAAACTTTTATAAAGGATGCTTAGGAAAATAACGGGGGGGGGGAATAACTGTGTAACAAGAAGGGATTTTTGAACATTTCTGGTGAAAGAACCTGCAAACTTAAAGGCATCTTGGGGAGTAAAAAAGAAAGAGGTTAATCTTGCCTCTGACATGACATAAAACAGCATAGGACATGAAGAGATCTCTAACAGGGAGAGGGCAAAGAAGATTAGGGAATGGACTCTGGCTGAGAGGACTTCAGCTACAGCAGGGAGAGTGTCAAGCACTAGTTCTTACTGCTAGCCCATCCTGGAAGTCTCCAAGGAGCAGATAGCTCCATCCTTTCCTTGAGTTGCCAGGGCCATGCCAGATCCTGGCATGCCTATTATCTTGATTTCCCTTCAATGCATGGGCTTTTCATCAGATAAAGCCTATAGATCTTGTCCAAAGTGAGCAGAGATGGCCAGCGTGGCCAGAGGTGGCAGAGGCTGACCTTGGGCCAGCGTGAGAGTGGTGATGAGAGGTAGAAGTTGAAGCACTGCCCCACAGTGGCAAGTCAGGACAAAAGGATTAGTTAAATACTGCATTACTTCTGCCAAGAGAAACATGCTTACTGTCTAGGCAGCTCTTTTGCTCTCCACGTGCACATTGGCAGTGTGAATAAATCTGCTCTATTGAGAGTCTTGTGTGACTAGTACAAGGGCTGTCCTCCATCCCTCTTCTGTTGCAGTGTAGGTGGCCATGTACTGCTGAGGGCCCGAATGGTCTGTCCTAAACATGCCGTAAGGTTTTGAGGAGTCTGTCCTTGCGTTGAGGGGCAGGGGAAGCCGCAGGCAGTCATGAGGTGCTGGTTTGTGAGAGAAGCGTGGGTCTGCTGGGCCAGTTTCTGACAGGTGTATGCAGGGTTGCCAAGCTGTCTGTGAGGGCCCGGGACAGGGGGCTGCGTGGACAACTTTGTCCCAGGGTTTATGTCCCCTTAGTGCTCTGACTGGGTATTCCCAAATGTGCTCCGGTTTTGCCTCACTGGGAAATCAGTGCTATGCAGAGGAGAGGATATGAATGGATGAAGAGGGGTGGCAGTAGGGAAAGAAAATCATGTTCCCTGCCCATAGCTAACTCTAGAAAGAGTTGATCTCACTAAAAGTCCTGCTGGCAGGCAGCAAGCAGAACTTTAGCTTTGGTCCCCTGGGAAGTGATAAGTGAGGGGAAAAAGCAACTGCAGAAAGAGCAGGCAGCAAAACAAATGAAGAGCCATACTGGGACACTGCTCTAGCAGTTTATGGAGAATAGTAGGAGAATACATACAGTCAGTAGCCACAAAAAAGATGTGAAATGGATGGGGACTGAGCAGAGGCAAGGAGGCTTGGAAACACTAAGACCAATTTTGGTTGAATGGTTTTACTAAATACCACTTTACACTGCTCAACTGGTGATTAATAAGAAGCAGAAGAAACAGATTTTGAAATTCTAAAAGCTCTGCCTAACAGTGAAAGGAAGTAAGGAGACAGAGAGACAGAGACAGGGGTAGGGTTAATGGGGGGCTGAAATAAGAACAGTAGAGCGTGCTTCTACAATGAGTAAGGAAAAAGAGTGGGAGGATTGGACAATAACAGTGAGAGCAGGGAGATGAGGATAATTGAGTAGCTTGACTGCTGTGGTGGGCTGACCTTGGCTGGCTGCTAGGCACCCACCCCGTTGCTCTCTCACTTCCCCTTCTCAGCAAGACAGGAGGAGAAAATAAAATGAAAGAGCTTGTGAGCTGAGATAAGGATGGAGATTGCTCACTAGTTACTGTCATGGGCAAAACAGACTTGGGGAAAATTAATTTAATTTATTGCCAATTAATAAAAGAACAGGATAGTGAGAAATAAAAACAAAACTAAAACCACCTTCCTCCCACAGTCTCTTCCCAGGCTCAGCTTCTCTCCTGACCCTTCTACCTCCTCCCTACCCAAGCAGTGCAGGGTGGTGGGGAATGGTGGTGTGGTCAATCCATAACACTTCATCTGTGCTGCTCCTTCCTCCTCACGCTATTCCCCTGCTTCAGCATGGCATCCCTCCCATGGGACAGAGTCCTTCACAAGCTCCTCCAACGTGGGTCCTTCCCATGGGCTGCAGTTCTTCAGGAACTGCTCCAGCATGGGTCTGTACCATGGGGTGCAGTCCTTCAGGACCAAACTGCTCCAACATGGCTTCTCCGGCGGGGGCTCCCATGGGCCACAGCCTCCTTCAGGCCACATCCACCTGCTCCATGTGGGCTCCTCCATGGCTGCAGCGTGGAGATCTGCTCCGTGGGGGACCCATGGGCTGCAGGGGGATGGCCTGCTCCACCATGGGCCTCTCCACGGGCCGCAGGGGAACTTCTGCTGCGGCGCCTGGAGCCCCTCCTGCCCTCCTTCTGCACTGCCCTGGGTGCCTGCAGGGCTGCTTCTCGCACATTTTCACTTCTCTCTCTCAGCTGCTGTGCAGCAGTTCTTGCAGTTACTACAGAGACACCACTACCATTGTTGGTGGGCTCAGCTTTGGCCAGCAGTGGGTCCATTCTGGGGCTGGCTGGAACTGGCTCTGTCCAACATAGGGGCAGCCCCTGGTCTCTTCTCACAGAGACCACCCCTGCAGCCTCCTTGCTACCAAAACCATTCAAAGTAAACCCAATACAACTGTACAAAGCGGATTGAATGGATGAGCTGGATTAGAATAGGCAATGTTATAACTGAGGAAGATTCATTCAGTCACTAAAGTTTCTCATTCAAACTTCTGATAGATTTAACTAATATGCTCCTCACCTATCCCTGGTATTTCTAAGAAGCATTTGGTTTGCCTTTGCTGCTCCATTAACATATGACAAGGGGCAGAAAAATGAAAACAGTACCTGTCTGAAAGTTAAAATTCCATTTCATTTGTGTGTTTCTACTTTCATTACTCTTCGTTTTCTCTCTCCAGTCTTAACAGTCTTAGAACAATGAGACTTCTGTTCAGAGGTACCTTCATCCCGTGAAGTTCTGCAAACTGCCATATGTGTTTCTGCTGCAGAGAACAGTCTTCTGTTTGTATATGCTCTTAGGTTCCTGCCAAACTGGGAATCTCAGACATGCTAAGTATGACTTCATAGCTTCTCACTACAGAGTCCTAGTAATTCTCTAGGCAAGATTTTATCACAGAAATAATAGAGATTATGACACAGGGTATTTTTGCAATGTAAACCTTTTTGTTGTTGTTGTTTTGTTTTTATTTGAACCAATCAAGTTAAAAGGCAAGATGGTGTCTTCCCCCACCCCTTTTGCAGATAGAAATATGAAACAATTTCTCTGTGAATCAGTGCACCTGGGCAGCCAGAAGAACTGAAGGTCTAATCCAAACTCCATCTAATCTGCAGGCTCCTCAATGCTGTTGAATTCAGTTGGCTGTACATCAAAGTCTAAACTGGAAAGATGAAGATTAAAATCACTCCTCATCATGATCAATTTTCTGCTGAATATTAATCATGGTGTTGCTTTGTTCGGGCATTGCACTGACTTTGTGCACCTGGTGGGGCAGACATGAAGAACTTTATCATTTTTGTTTGGATTCGTCTTATGGTTCCAACCAAAGTTTTTCCAAAATTTCTGGTCTTCTGGCATCAATTTTCAAGGTTTTGAAGCTAACTTGAATTCTGATGTTTTTGTATAGTAATTATCTGCATTTTTCAGAAGTCTGGTATGTCTGATGTGTATTTATCACATATGCATTTATCTGAGTATAGTCATAAGATGAAGGTTTCACGAATATGAAAATGCATAGAGATGAATTTTTCATTCCAAAGATCAATGACAGATTTTAGGCAGAGAAGTGAACAAGAACTGTTGCAGGAACCTATTCCCCTGTGAGTCTTTGAGCATCCGTGGTGCTGATATGGACAACATTTATCATTCTGGCCTGTGTAGCATGAGCACATTGGTGATATTTATCAAAGCTGCATCTGAAACAATCATAATTTCTACTTCCGTTATTGGATGAAATCCAAAAACAGAACATTAAAATGATGAAATCATATCTGTTATCCCGATTCTTTCAAAGCTTGAAAAATGTTTAGTTTATTAGGGGGTTGAGATAACATAAATTGTACCTGAGTTATTCTCTCTGCTCACAAAATCAGCTCAGGACTGGAGGAGGGGAAAGGAAACAGAAAAAGCTGGAAAGGCTACAGAAGTAAAACATGATGTGAATGTCAGAGTTAATACTGACCATTGAAATGCTCTTTACTTTTGGCATTCTTTTCTTTTGGGGCTTGAACTTTAAGTTTTAAAGTATAATCAACACACTTTTAGTCTTAATATTTGCAGAGAGTATGGGAGGTAAAGTACAGAAAGAAGGACATGAGTTGTATACCTTTTTCTGTAGAAGAAACCGCTAAGGAGATAAAACGGATAGAGAATAGGACAGACAAGCAGTAACCCTAACCTGGTGTGTTGCATGTTCCTTCTCAGTTCACCTAACTGTCAAGCAGCCAGATAGATGTATTTCTTTTCATAGTGGTAGGGAAAAGAGAGACTACATAAGCTCTGCTGCCATCCCTCTTCAGCTGCAGCCATCATGGAAAGCATTGGGAACAGGACTCTCATCCACGTGGCCACAGCAGGAACTGCTGAAAATGGTTTTTCATCTTCTCTTTCTCTTTCTGTTTGCTCAACCAAAAGAAGAAGGATGGGGCTTTGGGCAACCAGATCTAGTGGGAGGTGTCCCTGCCCATGGCAGGGGGGTTGGAACCAGGTGATCTTTAAGGTCCCTTCCAACCCAAACCATTCTGTGATTCTATGATCTATGATCTGTGATTCTAAGAATTTTCAAGTCACTGTGAATTGAGTGCTCAGCCCTAAGCAGGTCACTGAGTGTGTTGCAAAATGGAGCTTCTGGAAAGCAAGAGTGTTGTTTCTCACAGCTGAGAGTAGATGTGATCAATATGAAGAATACAAGACAGAATCCAGGAAAGATGATGGTAGCATATTTCTAGAGTTAGCTGTGAAGTAAATATTACATTTATCCAACTGTGAGACACATTTAATGGGTACTTTTTTAGGGGCTGACTAATGAAGCATATAATGCTGGAGGAAGTATTATGGAACTCGTGACACAGTAGTGCTGTGACATGTTGTATTGGCTTTCTCTAAGTGGCCATAAAAACAGGAGAAAATACCTACTGTAAAGGAAGGAGGTGCTTTGCACTAATCCTCACCACTTTTGAAATCGCACTGGTAAGCTTAAGACAGTTATCTGTATGAATGGATTCAATTAGAAGTGTACCCAAGTAAACTTTCAGAACTGAGCTTGCATGGTTGGATACAATTTCTTAAGAGTCTACAAGAATCATATAGGATTTCATAGCTTATATTTCTTAAAGTTGCTTTACTGATGGCGTTTTCAGCAATTCTTTGCTTGAGAGAGAGAGAGAGCAGATAGTACACCTTAAGAATTGTTTTTGTTAGGATGCCTTGCCTCAGCTGACTTCCAGCAGGAAGAAAACATGCTATGATATAGTTATATTACTGGTTTTAAATTCCTCTTGTCTGAATCCTCTAGGCCAGAAGCAGGGTATTTTATGTGGCTCTGGAATAGTACTGTTATTTATTATTTTAATAATTCTTTATTTCCTATAAATATGGCTTTTTGTTTTGACCAAAAGTATTTCAAATTCAATCTGAATTAAAAAATTATTGCATTGGAAACTTTTCTGGAAGCATTCAAGTTAATGAAACCCGAAAGGGAAGAGTGTATTCCTCTATGTTCCTTTTATTCAGTGGTTAGGTTATTCACTTGCAGTGTGGAAGGACTGCCTGAGGTGATCTGCAGTTATGTTGCAGCGCACCAGTTAGTGTTTTCAGCAGCCTACCTTGGTTAAACAAGCTACAATCAGTGCTTTAAGTGGGTCTGTCAAGGAAGTAGGAGCATGGTTTGGAGCTCAGCAGAAGTTTGGAACCCAAGTTACTCACAAGTTATAAGGTGCATCAAGGCACTCTGAAATTGGTGCTTAGTGAAGACTAGGAACCAGCAATCCTGTCTCTCAGCATGCAGTCTTTGGTTAGAGGCAATGGCACCAACCTGGTGACTTTAGAGCTTAGCAGGATTTCATCCACAGTTTTTAAGGTGAGACAGTTTTGACAAGCGGTCTGAGGCTGAGTGCATGTGAACCAAAACAATTCTGTGTTGTTGCTGGGATTTGTCAAGGAAGTCATCCAGATTTTCAGTTTGAAATTAACTGAACTGAGGTTTATAAGACTTCTTTGCAGGTTAGTGCTTGTTGACATGTTGCATCAGTTTAATCAGATCAACGTTAGCCTCTCACCTAATCTCACAGATGAGTGTTGTGCCACAGTCTCCAAGCTGGTACTTGCTGCTTGCTGATGAGTCACCCACTGCAGCCCTGTGCCGCCAGGCTTAGCACCCAGCTATATTTGTCCTTGACTTTACAGTCCCTTTTACCCTTGGGAAATGAGCTGGCTCATGCAGGGCTGACTTGAGTGTAAGCATGTCTCATTTTGAGGTGAATTCTCGTAATGAAGAAGTGTCTTTAAGGTGTGGGGGAATTTTGTTTCCTTGCCTTTGCCCTTGCCCTTGCCCTTTCTTTTTTTTTTTCCCCTATAAAAAGCCTTTGCATTCTTGTGTAGGTCTAGGTCCCAAATTAGGTGGTACTAGGAAGCAATTTATAAACAAAGAACTTTCTAGACCCAGTCACTTCTTTGGTAATTGATGCTTTACAATATCATTTATCTGTACACTTACCCCTGGTGAATATTTAGAATAGAAAAGTGTTATCATTGTTTCATGTTTTTGTAGCCAGGTTCATTTCTTCTTAGTGTATTTCACAAAGAATGTAAACAAAGCCCAGCCTTACACTTATGACGCTTCTGTTTGGGTGTGAGTGAGAAGAATCCAGTGAAAATTGTAAATGCCATGAATATCTTCATTTAGAGGTACAAAGCCTGCAGGATATGAAAATAGATATATTTTCTGCTCCTTGATGAATTTTTGGCTCAAATGGCTGAATTTTCCCATTAAAACTCCATAAATAACTAATCAAAGTTATAAATACTAAGATCAAGTGAGTACATTTCCGTATGATGTTAGTTGCTTTTTGTCATTAAGCAGCTGTGTGAATTAAAAAGGAAGTGCTTGTACTGTGCTTTTCTCTGCTTTCTTGCCAAGTTTTTGTGTGCTTTTTAAGTGAAACCAGCAAACTAATAATTTGCTTGTAAAATAGGCCATAAGCATGTGTGCTTCAAGAAGGGATTTAAAAAAACAAAATGTCTCTGTTTTGCAGCAATAGCATGTAACATGATTGAAAGCCCATTACAGTTAACGGAAAGACTTTCACAGACTTCAACAGGCTTCTGGTGAAGCCCTTGTTGTTGATGGTTAAGGTGTGCAAGAATACAAAGGATAAAACGATTCTTTCCTGAATATACATAAAATGAGAAGTGAACATTAAAATGCATGGTATTATATCAGTAAGTCTGTGCTCAGGGGTCACATAAACTTCTTTGTCAATAAACAGATGTGACACATGATGTGACATTGAAATGGTGCCATGCAACCTTAAACAGTACCCAGAACTGTATTTCCTGTTCCTCATTATATTTTAATTAAATATTGAGGGACAGTTTGTTTACATCAGGCTTTTATTCTGTTAAAATTTATGCGAGCTTATTATTATTGTTAGTAAAATAGTTGGAGCAGCAAGTTGGTGATTAGTGTCAATTCCTCTTGTGACCCAAGAAAGTTAATATAAATAACTCTATTACTTTATAATTGTCAGATGAGCAGTTTTGCTGGGCTGGAATAGACTGAATTTTCTTAAGCAAAATATAGATGAATAAACCCAAAGCATTTTAATGTATGTACCTTATGTCCTTATGAACCTTAAGTATACTGTACTGAGGTATGTGAACTGTGCTATATAGACAGTGCATAGTAATAGTAATAAAAATATCTGCAAACATTATACAACACTTGTTTTTTAGGTACAAGTTTGGGGCCAGGAACAGTACTTTTGATGTTGCCTTAATTGCCCTTCTTTCTCCTGGTTACACTGCATATATTTTTCTTCTCTGACCACCTACCAAATTCCTAACTTTCATGAACTTTCTATCTCAGTTATTAAATTACTGTAAGGACAGAATGATTGAATAAATAGATAAATAAGTTTCAGAAAATACAGTTGTACTAGCAATTGGAACTGCTTGTCTTATATTTTTGTCATACCTACTTCTCATTATTTTTCAGGAAATAAATCCCAATCTCAGTGTAATGATTTAAGTGTTAGCACTGAATAACACGAAAGGTGTGAAAAACACAAAATCCCAAATCAAAACAGAAGAAACTCTAAAACAATGACATTATTAATATAAGAAGAAGCATTTGTATTAGGCAGATGGAAGCAGTGTTAGAACTGAGGATGAGTACTTTATAATACAGAGTATCTTTCAAATTCTTTTGGATGACATTCTAGACATTGTTATATTTGGAAGTATAAGTATTGACCATGTGCTAGGCTAATTAAACTTCTTGTTCTATGTTACAAAATGCACAGCTGACAATGATGAAAGGAAGATGAATTTTGAAAGAGAAACCCCACTTTCAGCTCTGTTGAAAAATTATTTTTCCAGCTAGCAAGAGAAACTGTGCATCACGCCATAAATCTCATAGTCATTGATAAAGTTACTTAAAGAAGAAACAGTTGCCTCTCCTTCTGAGAAGCTAAGTCACCTTTACAATTTAGTTTTATCTCTCAAGTAACGACCTATTCCTAGGGAGCTGCCAGAGAGGTGTTGTTAGGTAGTGTGCCAGGGAACAGAACATTTCTAGCCACACAGTTTGAAGAAAAAAGCACTTTGATATAGAAAGGTGTTTTGAGGCTTCTTGAAAGAAGGAAAAGAAAAATGAGAATATGGGAGGGTTTTACTCGGTTTGGTTCTGGAAGGTAAAAAAGTAAATGGAAGAAGAGTTAAGCATTTCTTAGAAAGAAAGGGTGTGTTTTGGAGAAAAGGAAAGGAAGATATCAAGAAGTCGGTATCATTTTGTAGAAGCATAGACTGATGTTGACTGGAAGGGACCTGTGAAGATCACCTGGTCCAACCCTCACTCAAAGAAAGGAAATCTAAGGTCAGGTTGCTCACAGCAGCCTTGTCTAGTTAAGGTTTGAGTGTCTCCAGGGATGGAAATTCTACAGCCTCTGGGCAACTTTGCTTGTGTGTCTTCACCATGAGGTTAGTCAAATTTCCTAACATCTGATCAATTTTTTCAGGCTCTCCTCAGAGAGTCCCATCTATTGGACTTGCTTCAATATTTCAACATCTTTCTTTCCCTGGGGAAGCAAAAACTGGACCCGGTACTCCAGGTGTGGTCTCACAAGTGTTGAATAGAAGGGAGTAATCCCTTCCCTTTACCTGTTGGATGCACTGCTGCTAACACAGCTCAGTCTGTTTGCCTCTGTTCACCACAAGGGCAAACTGCTAACTCATATTCAACTTGTGAACTTTGCTTTTCCGCAGAGATGTTCCCTAGCCAGTGAATGTCCAGCTGGGGTTATTCTCTCCCATGTACAGGATTTTTTGTTTTGCTGTTGATTTATTGGTACTGAGCTTCTTGAGGTTCCTTTCAGGCACCTTGTCTGGCCTCAAGGTCTGCCTGAGCAGCAGTCCTGCCCTCCAGGCTATTGATCACTCCTCTAAGCTTAGTATCATTAATGAATAAATCCATTGACAAATACAGTTGATGCCTTGTGTTCACCTGGATACTCAGTTACTTCTCCTGCCTTAGCCCTTTGACTTTGGGCCTTAGAAATGTTTCATTGCTCTGCTCTGGGTGATGAGCTCAAAACAATAAGAATAAAAAAATCTTTGTTCTTAGTGTTCTGCATTAAGCTTCATCATTGAAAATCTACTATGCCTTCCTGCTGGTGTCTTTTTTTCTTGCCCCTGGCTGCCCATCAAAATAGAGATGTTGAACCTGGAAGAAATGATGGTTGTTATTTAGGTAACTGGCTGTTGTGTAAAGGATTACATGGCAAGCATGATAAAGCTGTGCAGGATTTTAAATTGGAAAGAAGAAAGAACTTCTCACTCTGGGATTCACTGTATTGTTTTCCACAGCATCCTCGCTCAGGGGTCATGCTGGAGAAACAACTTGGTGGATATTTTGAGCCCTGCATACAACATGAGGCTTGTGCACATGAGACATCGCTTGCAATAAATTGTGCAAAATAACTTCAGGCATGTTTTATTTGTCAGTGAGCACTCTCAATAAATTCCTAGGACTATCTGCACCCCTTACAATTGGATTCTTCTTCAGAAGTCTTGTTTGCTTTGGTGGGCTTATGCCCTTTGGGGACTGTCATCAGGACTCCAAGGCTGTGCTGGCCTCTGCCAGGTTCTTTGGTTCGTTTAGGAGAGAAGTAACAGGGTCATTTGTTTGCAGTGAAATGTAAAGATTTTGATCATCTGATACTGCTTTTCCTTCTCTGTCCTGGCAACCATTTGCTTCAAGCAAACTGAACTGGGCTACCTCCCACCACTTTTTCATTTCAGACTGCACATGCTGATCTGCCTGCCTGCAGCTGGTTAGAGGATGCCCGCAGGAGCCGCGCTGCTGACAGTGGCATGGTGTGGCTGATGCAGGCCTTGAAGTCACGAACCAAACGGGTCCCTGCTGTCCAGCCACCTGCAGGTACTCACTTCTCTTTTAGGGCCATGACTGCAGTGCTCTTGCACTGCCTATATGGTCAGTGACTATGCCTCTCTTGCTGCAGCTATTAGTATGTGAGCTAGTAAAATTAAATTAAGTGTAGCAGCATATGGTGCAGTCACAGCTCTCACTGCAGTACAGATACTCCTTCCAGGTGGAATACAATATCCACACAGGGAGTTCATATGCAACAACTGGAGTGTATTACTCACCTCATAGTTTATTTTCAACAGCCTTTTGATTTAGGTAAACCCCACGACTGCAAATGCAGGCATAGTTAGCAACATCAGTTACAAATGGGTTATTCTGCAACTAGCACAGCAACCAAAACACCACAAAACTTTGGCCTTGTTTGCACAGGGTTAGTGCAGGTAGGAAATGGAGGTCTTACTTTAGATTAGGTGCCTCTGACTAGTTCCTCCTGTTGCATATGCCTCTCCCACAGTAAGAGCGCCTTATTTCAAATTAGTCTAATACATTTTTGACAAAAGGTCAGCTACTTCTGAAAAGGCACGATTAATCTGCAATAGATGAGTCCTACTGGGAATTAGTCAAATGCACAGCCATTCCAGGCCAAATCTCTGTGGAAGGGGTCTTGTCTTTATTTCAAATACTGCATTTAAGTGAATTGGTGAGGTGCCTGTGCTAGTATACACGCACCTTCTGAACTGAGCCTGAAACAACCTGATTTTTAAATGTTCATTTTTCTCCCAGCTTAATAGGAAGAGGTAACTTTTCAACCAGCCTTGTCCATGTCCCATTAGAATCATGCTCTAACAGGACAGTTGGAGATTTGTGTTGCATAGAATATTGTTTAGGTGGTACACAAGAAGTGACATGGTAATCACCATGCATGAAGATGAAGCTAGTGCTGAAGCGTTTGAACTTGAGTAATCTTACATCGGTACTTCTGATTTATATTAACCTGGAGACCAGCGAGCTTTAAGATTGAAAGTTTTTCCCCAGCCACTCTAAAGTACAGCCAAGAAAGGACTGAGCTGTTTTGAAGCACATGAACTGATGAGGGATGTGAGTAAACCTCATAACTACATAGCCAGTAATGTGTCACGCTATGACTTATCTGCACTTGCTCATTTATGCTTCTGTTTGTATTGACATGTCTTGCTGTGGAACTAATGATGCCTATATGTTATCGTACTGTTGTCTTTGTAAGGGTTATGGTTAGGAGTGAAACACATAAACACATATAAAATATATCTATTGCATCCTCACCTAGTAAACATAATAATGCCCAAGTCAAGAGGGAGTTGAATAGATGTCTGTATCCTGTCCCAATAAGAGAGATGTGATATCAGTTAGCAGGGAGTCAGGATTATAGGAAAAGATGATCTCCTTCACCATTTAATGTGCCTGAGCACAGTCTTCTCCCCAAACTGATTTGAGATATTGATGCCTTGCTCAGATTTTCTTTTTTTCTTAGAGGGTCCAGAAAGTCAAAATGTAATTTCTCACATTTGAATCTAGCCATAATTTATAATCTAATCCTCTCTGTTCAGGTGAGTTATGCCTAGAATTCCTAATGATCACAGTAGGCAGAGTCTCTGCAGTGTGTCTGTTTCAAAACTTGTGGTCTCAGCCCTGAAATTTATTTTTATTGCAACTGGTGCTGTTATAATCATCACTAATTTACCAAATACAACATTAACTGGAAAACAAAAATACTTTAAAATCTTTTTGTTCACGGAATTTGTACCTAAACAGAGCTAACACCTCTACACCCCAAAATCCCTCCTTGTGCATTTAGTTCTACTTGGTGGTTTATTTGTGTTATAATTTATTCTGCTTGGTTTGTGGATAGGCTGTTTTGCTGGGTGTGGTTTCATAGAGACTAGCGCTGCTTGTATGAAAAAAATGGCAAATGTCACAGGATAGACGTGATTCATAAACATTTTAACAGCCAAATTTAATACTTGATAAGATACTAGAAATTATATGGTATAGATCTTCAGAATCAAAGAATGTCCATGCCCTTTTCTAGCTTGTTGGAGTTCTATTTTTAGAGAGAATCCAAGCACAATTACAATCATACTTCAGAAGACATTATTGTAAGTGCAGTGTAACTAAGCCAGCCAAAGCTTTGAAGTCCATCTGCCTAGATGTTCTCTTATTAACTGGCTCCTCTAAAACAACGACCAAAATGGTTTTCAAACCCAAAAGAGCTGATTTTTATTCAAATATAGCTTAGGAAAAAAATAGTTTTTAAATAGAGGAAAAAAAGTGACTAGGTAAAACAGATTATATTAAGGAGAATTCATAATCAACTTTCCCCATGCCTCCTTGCTTTCAGGCTCTCCTGTTAGCTTGGTGGTGGGGTGGATTACAGAACATCCTCCAGAATCTCCCTAGTGTCTGAGAACATTTCTTTGTTGTTTTGTTCTATGTTCAAAAGCCTCTTATGCTTCACAGCTCTTCTCTCACAGTTCCCAGTTGCTAACTGTGTGCTGTACCTGCTTTCTTTTTTCTCTAAGCTGGCCCTTGGAGCCTGGGGACCACTGTCTCTGAATAGGGGCAGTCATATCCTAAAAAATGAGCTACTCCCCGTTTTCCTCCTGGGTTACCCTGAGACCAGTCATCTTTTTTTGAAATAATATGTATGCAGTCTGAAAGCAAACAATTGAACAACTAAACAAATTGTGTCCATCACAGTGAAATTATTAGTATTTGAGATCGTTTTAATACAGTATGCATGTGTAATTCTGGTTTTATTCTCTTGAACTTATAGGGCTAACATTAAAGCATAGTTTCAGTAAGATTTAAGCAGATGCATTTTGGACTGACACAGGGAAATAAATGGCTATAGTATTTGTTGTCTCATAAATACTCAACACTGCATCTTCAAATCTGAGTATTTTTCAGTGAATTTAGGTGAGCTGAGATTTATATATGTTTCTTAAACACCTATGTTTTGGTTCTGAGTTGCACTGACAGACCCTGGTAGCCAGCTAGACAAGTTTACTCATGTTTTTTCTCATACTGATTTCCAGAGAAATAAATTTACATATGTTCGCTATCCAAGCGTACTATCCCCAACCTTCCAAATGGCTTTTCTTCCAGTAGAAATGGACTCTGTTATGTTTTCTTGGTGTGTGTGATTCCTCGTTGCACTGAAAGTAGTATGTTTATCTAGATTATGGATAGTGCTTCTTAGCCAATACAAGTCTAGTGAATTTGGGTTTTCTTTGTCATGGAGAAGGTCACTTTTTCACTGAAACCAATGCCAGTCCTGAAAATCAAGCAAACTTTCCTCCACAGTCTTCTGCTTTTCCTTATGTGTATTGCTCATTTGCCTCCATAGATTATTTTCCTATTGCCTTTACTGCCGTTGGTACTGTTTTAACATGTTCAGAGTGTTTAAATACATTGACTTTTATGTGGGATGCATATGTTGCCAACATGGTTACTTACCATGCAACGTTGCTTGCATGCATCTTACACAAACTTGTACATCTGTAGGCGATGTCATGCCAGATTCAGCTACTTCTACTTCTTTACATTTTGTATGTTTTTTTTTTCTGAACAGCACATTTGTAACAAAAATTTGAAGACTATTAAGAGAGACAAAGAGCATGATAATGAGCATTCTAAAAGAAGTTTCTTCTAAGCAAACATGATTAAAATCTAGGATAAGTCAATTAGTTATGATAATTAACAATGAAATTATGCTTTTAGATAATATAAATTTCAATCATAAATCTCAAGATAAATTCTCAAAGATCAACCTCGAAATTAATATTTGGTGAGGATGATCAAACATTTATGTGTAAATTCCCTAAAATCTCTAAAAATAGGAAATAACTGTGGCAAGTCGGAGTTAAAAAATAAATCATGTTTAAATTAACTCAGTTTTAAAACATTAACTATGTAAAAGCAGACCCTCAAGTTAGCTGTAGGTCTTCATGATCTCTTAAAATGCCTTTATGCTTCTTTTGAAATGACTTGTAAGAGGGAAGGATACTGTTTACCAAGGCATACATATATAACTTAACAAGAAATGGCAAAGCAGGTTAGGAAGACGGTGTTTACCTTCCATCATCCTTCTGTTCAGGCCAGCTTAATAAAATCATACCAAGCTTAGTAACAGTATTGTGTGCCTTTATCATGATTTAAGAAGGCTCCACACTGAAAACTGAAGTGGACATAGCAAGCAATATTTTTTGAAAACAACTACTGCATCTTCAATATCACTGAAATCTCAATGTCAATAAGTTTGATTTGAAGGTCTATGCGCAGAAGCTTTGGGTGGGTGTTTGCTCTCTGCTATAGAGTTTAGCTTCCTTCCTTTCATTTTATTTCTCATTTTTATTGCTGTCCAAAATACCACCACCAGTTTCAAAAGAGCCGTTGTCATGTGAGGCTGAACTCTTATGAGAATACCTCATATGAGAATAACTATGTAAGTTTGAAAGTTAAATTCAGTCTTTGGCATTCATTGCATGATTCTTTGTAAGGTAAATGTGTTTCATGTTGTGGGCAATCTGTAATGTTTATTCCATGTATATAGCTTCTAAGGTGTGTCATCAATTTGAATCTACTGTTAAAATTGACTGTGATATATATTTTCATTTATCAGTGAAAGCATGCTACATTCAAGCACATAAATCCACTAGCATTGTTGGCTGCACACAGGTATTGTCCTGACATAGCATATTAACAGTTTATATTTTCTACTTGTGAGACAAATGAAGAATGATACAGCTTGTGAAATATAAGCACACGTTTTAATCATATTTGAATGATGGCAGGTTGACTGCTTTATACTGGTATATTTCTGTATCTAAAAAGTGGTAAGCTTGATAGATCTATGTACTAGGACTTTGAATGATATATATATATATATTTGTACTGTTATATCTAAGAATACATAAAACAATCTTAGGTATGCTCTATTTCTCAAGTTACAACTCTCTTACTGTTTTTATATTTTTATGAAAGTGCAAGCAAAGTGCCTCTACGTGATATGTGACCATAATCCGATTCAGTTTTGTAATAGGTTTGTTTTTTTGTAACATGATTCTCTCAGTGTCCTGCGGGCTAAAAGTACACACATCACATGGGATCTGCTGGTAAACAAATGTTCAAGAATTGAATACTGTGAACTGAAAACACCCTGCAACAGGCCCCAACACATTTAGGTTGCATGACCTAGATGATTGTGTTTGTCAGAGAACAGGCGAAAGCATGAGTTATCTCTTAGAAAGCTAAGTCATACAATACAGGGATATGTAAAGGCAATATTCTGATTTACAAGGAACAGAAAAATGGGAAAATTGAGAGAGACGTGTTGTAATGTCAGCCCAGTATCAGGAAGGCCACCTTCTCTACCAGTAGTCTCACAGTACTTAACTAAAGTTGGAGCTATGGAATATTAATATGATCTAGGCTGGTGGAAATGCAAACTTCTCTAGGAAAAACAAAAACCATCCAGACTGTATTGTTGCATGCAAAATGAAAAGTGTTACATCTAACAGCTCACAAAATTATGCTTGGATTAGCTATAATCTTGTACCAAAAACAGGAAAGAAAAAGAGAAAAAGTACAAAAAATCATTATTGATAGAAAGTCAGACCTCGACACTGATGCATTATCAAGGTCTTCTTTGAACAAACAAGTTATTGCTTGTGTAGTACTCAAGTACCTCATATTGAAAAACTACTTCAGTCAAGTTGCTGTCATCCCAAGAAAGTGCAGGCAACCAGATACCTGTTGGAAATGAGCTGCAGGTATGTCCATTCTCCCACCAGGGACAGTCCTGACAGTCTTCTCCCTCTGTCATCTTCCCATTTTCCTGGGGAAGCATGCATCTGTTGAGCTAAACTTCAGTAAAAGCTCAGAAAAAAATCTTGTGGAATTCTTGACAAAAGGGATCATCAGCAAAATGAATGAAGACATTGGCAATGCACAGAGACTTCTCTAAAAGACACCTTTTAGAATCATTCTAATGAGGAATCATTCTTTCTTAGTTAATCTCTGCCAGATTTCTCAAATTAGTCCACCTCTGTCTCTGAATAGAGCTGGTCTGTCAGGTTCATTTTGTAGGTTGATGATCAGTAAATGAGAATTTAATTCATAGATCTCAACAAAGTGGCTGTTTTTGTGAAATGTTTTACAATCTCTGATTTGTAGACGAGATAATTAAAGCACGAGGGAGTTAGTAAATCAGCAGCAGAGGTAAGAAAGGGAAGACAAAGTTCTCTTGATTCTCAAAATAATGTGCTGGCTACTAGGCTCAATTAATTTCTATAAAAACCGTGTCCTATGCAAAATTTATATGAACCATAAAGGGAAAGTTTTTTATAATAATACAGCATTTCCTTCTGACTCCTCTCTGAATTGTCTCACATTCACTCTGCAGGAATCACTGTGCTGATGACGTTTATAAATCTCCTGCTGTTTATTTCAGTTGTGGAGCAAAAGCAATGTGATTTTAGTTACAAGACCAGTTGTGCACTTTAGAATTCAAATCAAGAATCTCACATACTTCCAGACATTATCGTGGTGGATTGCTGTAAGTTTAAACAGTGAAGTTGTTTGCAGTAAATTTGACTACTCCACAATAAATCCAACATGCAGCTTCCAGCAAACTGTGCCATAAAGGCTTCCTTTCCAAGCCAGTGTTCACATCTGCATCTTTGTCTTTCACTGTTCATAATGGACTTTCCTTCCACTCGTTTGCCTAAACCTTTTTTGAACTCATTTGTAATATTCTAGAAAATTCTAAAGTAACCAGGCTGTTTGATTACACTCTGTGTTAAAAGAATACTTAGCTCTGTTTGCTTTAAGCCTGATATTTTTCGTCTGGTGACCCTTAGCACTTCTGTTATCAGGAGCAGTGAACAGATGCTCCCTGTTCACCTACTGCATGCTGCTTTTCATTTTGCAGACTTCTGTTGTACCCCTTCCATCATTCCTTTTCCTGTCTGTAGTATCTAGTTGTGTTCCTTCATTTTGCACAAAAGTGTTGTTGTTCTCATTGTTTATTTTTCTTTTTCTAGTAATAGCATGTTTCTGAAATGCAGAGGAGCAGATAATTCTGGATTTGAGCACATTATTAATGTATGCTGTGGCATAATGATCTCTGCTTTGTTCTCTACTTATTTTCTATTGTCTTTCTGGTCACAAATGAGCGTGTCGCTCTTTGTTTCCACAGAACTATTGACACTGAGGATAAGACCTCTTTCCTGACCGTAGTTAGCTCATTCATTACAGTGTATGCAGTCAGTGTTGCTCATTCCAGGTGTTTACTGTCACTGAATTCTGCCTGCTATTTTATTGCATAGTTGCTCAACATTGTGAGATCCTTCTGCGACTGCTTGCAAACTCATGAATGTTTAGAGAGCAAGGGAAATATTAGATGTGAGTGAAAACTATTTAATCCCTTAAATACAATGATCACTGTCACTGCGCGTACGGTCAGTAATGTGTCTCCTTTTATGCTTGGTTTCCTACAGAGCTTTCTGGGCATGGGCAGAGGTCTTCTATTAGCTCCTACTACTGTTGCACAAGGTATTCATTTTTATTTCTCTCTCCTGTAAGTACAGCTTTTTCTGGACCTCCCTGCTGGTCATCAGTGTGAGGTTTGAGACTCTGGTAAGAGAACATTGGCAAGCATAGTTTATATTTTAGCCAGCATGCAGGTTATTTTGTAGCCTCAGAGGAGTTTGGGGAAGTATTAGATCCATGAACAAGTTGGTGTAAGCAAGGCTATGGACCTAGCTGGCTCCCAGCTGCCTTATTATTAAGAGGAGCAATAACATGTCAGGCACTGGAACTGAAGGTGAAATGCATCATGATGGCAGGAAAAAAGCAAACATACAAAACTATGGTAGTATGAAGTAAATTTCAGTAAATTGAAAGGAGATGTGTCCATCACTTTTGCTTTGGAGAACTTGTGTGTGCACTGCTTACCTGTGGCTGGGATTTGGGGACTGTATGGTGTGCCTAGATAAAGGTGTCTTATTCAATTTCAGAAGTCTTGTGACACCCCGCATAGTGTCCAGCCAGACCAGTAGGGCCCCCGTAGGTCCTGTGTCATGTTTGCCTCCGCCACCTGGGAGTTGTGGGTGCCTAAAGCAGTGCTCCCTTCCAGCCTCTGAGGGGCTGTGGAGACTGAGTGCTTAAAAAGGGACACTTGTCAAAAATTAACTGAAAACCTGGTTAGTTGCGGAAAAAACTTGTACAGTAAAAAAGCTTGATGATGATGCCACAGTAACAGTGAATCATAATTCAGGGAAAAATTTTAACACAGGGAATTATTTCTGTGTTAAAGGAAGTATCCAATTTATATGAAGCAGCATATAATTGTCAAGAATGATTTGATTTAATGTCATTGCTTCCCCGTCTTCTCCAAAAGACATCTTATACTGTTGTACTTTGGCAATTTTCCTTTCTTTTATTTTTAATCTCAAAATTAAACAAAAAATCTTCGGGTCTAGTGAGTAGTTTTTCTACCTTACTAAGTAGTAGGAAGTAGTACTAGTGGGCAGGAACTGACATGCACTTGACTGGAAGCTCATGTGCAATTCTTCTGAATTTTCCTAGTGACCTTTCTCCTCTGAGCATGATGCAACATTTTCCCACAATTGCCGTAACAAAGGAGTCCGTTCAGATTTATTTCTGTCTTTGTGTAAATACATAAAATGTGCAGCTTTGACGATTGCTGTCTAGAACAGATAAAAAAAAAAAAAACACTTTATGATGGTTGAACTTCATTTCCAGTCATTGAGGGCTACCATAAGTGAGATTTCAGAGGTCGGGGTTGTGGGGTCCTTTTTTGTGTATTCCCCAGCTTTTTTGAAAGGTGATAATTTTGATCAATACATTGCAGAAGTTGGTCAGAAGGCTTTATTTCCGAACTTTTTAACTAAACCAGATGAAAAAGGAACTCTGTATAACAGTTTATTGGATTCAGTGTGTTCCAAAAGTTACCGTTAATGGGCAAATAATTTATTAATTTTATTAATTTTTTCATTAGAAAAATTAATGTGACTGAATTTACCTTTCTCTCTTCACTAACTTCAGCTGTGACAGGGTATATTTTGCAAACACAAAGGTTGACACAAAGCCACCTTTTTTTTTTTATCAGTTTCTGCACAACACAGACAGCTCAATGGTTTGTATAGCATCAAGCAACAGAAAGAACCTGGGCTATGTCTGCTATAAATCCTAGAGATCGTTTATTTTGCAAAGATTGGTGTAAGAGGGCTTACAAAAAGAAGACTATTGCACTACTGTATTGCAATATCAGTTGTAGGATTGGTAGCGGGGCTCCATTTAAGTTTACTCTTTGTCCAAGTGTTTATGGAGAACTCCTGAATACAGCGTTTGCATTTTTTTATACGAACCTTCCCTTTAAGGAAATTGAGATTTTCAGTAAATGAATAGTGTCTTTTTGAATGTCAGTGTTGGAAGTTTGAAATGAGATTTTTTCTTCCCCCTGGGATTTCAGGTAGTCTTGAAAACGAGGCATGAACTACTAAACCCATTTTACAGAAGAGAAAGATGGAGTAGTGAGAGATTCAAGCTCCCAGTAAATTAGTCACAAAGTTAAAATTAGAGTCCGGATATCTGTCACTCCAAATTTGTGTGTTTGTGCAACTTATGATGTTTTGAGGTTGCTATTAACAACAAAAAAGAATAACAGTTACTCCAGTGTCTTTGTTGTCTTCGTTGTACTTTGTTGGTACTGTTGTTGTTGTTGATAAATACCTTCTAAATTATATTTCTAGGATGTTCCCTCATTCCATCCTTATGCCTTTGTAACTTTGAAGCTGCTCAATGCAGAGGAGAAGGAAGAGAATTTTTTTTTCTATCTCAGGAAGCAAATTCTGACAGGTGTCTATCTTTATATCAGGAACTTATTACTAGAAGCACAGCTGAAGGCAAGAGCCATTTTGAAATAAAAGTGGTAACCATCGGAATTTTATGTCAGCAATGAAAATAATGTGTATGCTTTCCTTTCATAGCACAGTTTTTATGTATGAATGCTTGCCTTTGCAACTAACAACAAAATCTGACAGGGAAAAAATTTATAATGGAATTGCATCAAATGTGCTTCAGGAACATCTGATGTTATCTGAAATGATTTTTTTTTAAAAAACGTTCTTGTAAATGACTAACTTCTCAAACATTAGAAAATGCTCATAAAGGTCATGATCTATGCTACAAATTCTAAAAATATTAATATAGAAGGAATAGAACAAGGGAAGTCAGTGAGCAAATGTTATGAAATATGAAATTGATATGATATATAAAACTATTTAACGGGCTGTGACAAAAGGGAGGTTATGGTGTAATTTTTCACAAGATGCAAACAAGCGTAATTAAGCTAATTAAACTAAAGCCAAGATACAGTGTTAAGGATAACCTCTTTTTCCAGTTCCAAAATTACACTGCATACAGCAAGATAGTAGAAATAGATATGGAAACAGATACAATCCATTTTGTTCTTGATCATTGCTTGATATATGTTGTTGTGTTTTAGCCCCGGCAGGCAGCTCAGCACCACACAGCCGCTCGCTCACTCCCCCAAGTGGGAAGGGGGAGAGAATCGGAAAGGTAAAAGTGCCAGAACTCATGGGCTGAGATAAAGACAGCTTGCTAGGTAAAGCAAAAGCCACGCACAAAAGCAAAGCAAAACAAGGAATCCATTCGCTGCTTCCCACCGGCAGACAGGCGTTCAGCTACTGCCAGGAAAGCAGGGCTCATCATGTGTGATGGTGTCTTGGCAGACAAACGCCCTCACTCCCAACATCCCCCCTTCCTCCTTCTTTCCCCCAGCTTTATTGCTGAGCATGAGGCCACATGGTGTGGGACATCCCTTTGGCCAGCCTGGGCCAGCTGTCCTGGCTGTGTCCCCTCCAGCCCCTGGTGCACCCCCAGCCTCCTGCTGGCAGGGCAGCACGAGGAGCTGAAAGGCCTTGGCTCTGTGTGAGCACTGCTCTGCAGCAACTAAAAACATTGGTGTGTTATCACCACTGTTTTCATCAAAAATCCAAAATGCAGTATCATACAAGCCTCTACAAAGAAAATTAGCTCTGTCCCAGCCAAAACCACAATGCAAGGATTCTTTAATGGCAATTAAAGATCACTAATGGGAAAAATTATAAATCTGTTTAAATACCTAAAATTAAACCATTGAAAAATTGATGTCTTTTGAGTAATCTAACAACTTAATGAATTCTCTGTGTATGTTCTATGGAAAATGTTAGAAATCATTATATTTGTTAACTTAATAAACTTCTTTTCTATTAGGGCCCTTTGAAAGAAAATTCGGTTTGGTACATCAAAGAAGAATATTTTACTTGGTCTTTCACCTGTACAGCCAGTTTAAAATAGGTATTAAGTCTGAACAGTATTTAAAACAACTTAAATTAGTTTTAAATAAATATATTTGCCTATACTTCTTCTGAGAGCTTGCTCAGAGCCCTGCCTCAATCCAATGCTTCTTTCTTCTCAAGTACTCAGCCTGTTTGAGGAGTAGAAGATAAATATTCTTAAGCAGAGTCAGAGGGCAGTGTCCAAAATCGGAAGAAATGCCCACTGTCTAGGTGGAAAGTGGTACCCAAGAGCTGTCTTCTCTGCAGAGGAGCCATCTGTCACCAGCCTCTAAACTGATGCCTGGAAAGAGTCTTTTGATTCTAAAGTGTGTCCTGCTCTGAAGTCTTATAGATAGATACCTGGAGCTCATTGACAGCTCAGTCACTAGGAAAATGAGTTTTAACATTACTTCAAAATGCAATAATGCTGACAGGTCAGGTTCTTCAAATCATGATTGTGAAAGATGGCGCACCTTGTATAATCTCTTCCAAGAGCCGTAGTATCGAAGACACTGTACCAAGTTACAATTCTTTTTTGATAACTTCTAGAAGTCACTTCCCTTTACTTTGATATTTTTGCTTTGATTTTGCACTTTTGAGATGCTTCTTTCTTGACAAAAACTTAATAGCTGTGTTACGTTGGAGTGAGCCATTCAGCTTCAAAAGGGAGACTAATGTATGGTTCTCAAATTCCTTCTCCTGGGAGGAGGTGCTCCCTGGCTTCTTGCTGGCAGTTGGAAATGGGACCAGGCTTCTTTGTGCTGCACGTGTCAGCATTGAGACAAAGCTTTTGATACTGCCGCAGACCATTCTGATCCACCCATTTACTTTGCTCGCCCATCTTCCACCAAGCATGATAGGCCATAATTTCGGAAAAATGGAACCTGGAAAGAGCCTGCTTACAGTCCTTGCGGCCCTCAAGCCACCCATCCCTATGCAGTGCTCTTTGACAGGAGTCATAGATCTGACTTGCCAGTGCCATGGAGCTGGTCCTTATTCACCTCTAGAGAAAGGAGTTAAGAACTACTTTTTTCTGTTATCAGATAAAAAAAAGCAGCTAGAGTCTGACACCAGTCTTGAGGTGAACGACCTGATGACTTTCTTTAGAGATAAAAAGTGTGAATATTATCAGTAGCACCAGGGTTCATAACAGAGGAGGGGAATGGCTTCTGTGTCACAACAAGGTCTTTGCACTGGGAGTGTTTTTGCTCTATTGTAGGCAATTCCTGAAATAAGTTTCTACCATTCTGTCTCCACATGGCCCTGTGGATTTTCTCAGATCCTGGCAGTAGACAATACATCAATGGAAAAAAGCATTATTTTGTCCATGTAGGTATTTGGTTCTCAAGAAACTGTCTCTCAGACTGAATTGTAAAGTCCTCTCTTGAGCACTTATGAGCTAAAGTAAGTATGCAAAAGTTCCACCTGTCCAGTTCAATATTGTTATATACTGTTCAATTATTGCTCTTAATCTGAATACTCTTTCATGTTTCTTGAGTGTCCTGCCTCTCAAAAGATGGTTTCATCATCTGAATGTGGATTTTTAACACTCAGTTTCTGCCCCACTGCTCAAATAAGGTCAGGTGTGCCCACTCTCAGAGACATGACCATTTGCTATTTGCCCAATATGCAAAGCTAAACTGTGTGTGCAGGGTATCTCCGCTTCACATTCAGCATCTGTGTTGGCAGTGACAAATGCTTCTCTCTTTGCCTAGAAAGTTCAGTGAACCCAAATTCGGAGGCCATGATCCCTGTCTGAGCACATTTGAAAGTTAGTGTGGCTGTTTCTTTCCTCTTTTCCACTTTGCTGAGAGCTGTCTGTGGGTATTGGTGATCTCTCTGGCAAGGGCCTCTAAGGCTGTCAGTAATGTGTCCAAAGACCATGTGCTTGTTCCCAATAGGCTTATTTCAGACTTGTCACTCAAATTATCCCATGCTTGATGGTGCTGATATTAGAGAGCTCTTGTGCTTTGTTCATCCCTTGTAAGATATCTTGCTATTTCCACTGAGGCACAAAACATTTTACTTTTATAAACCAACAACTTTTTATAAAGGCAATTATTAAAATATTGTTTAATGCTAAAAATTGCATGACCTGGATGTGTGATTGTATGTAAGAAATGTTGATGGTAGGTCTGGTCCAATGGCCCAAAAGGTTGGGAACCAGTCTTTCAGACTGTGTTGAAGGTACAAGGACGTGATTTCTCTCAAACTGAGCAGTACTCTGATTGATTGCAACAAAGCAGTTATTACTCTGGACATTGGAATTCAGAACTGCTACTGGGACAATGATTTTTATAATACAACATCCATCTGATTTTATTAATAAATTTTTAGATGAATTTCTGGAAGGTTCAGTAAATTAAGCACAAGCATATTTTCTTTATAACATCATCCATCCACTGTCTGTTGAACTTGTTAAATACAATAGGAGAAGAGTTCCAAAGCCCTGTAGTGAGCTGTCTTGTACTCTAACATCAGATTGCTGGACAACAGGCAATCTCTGCCATAAAAAAATATTTAAGATCTGATTAATGATGATTGTTATATGCATCCTACCTTTCCTAGTAAACACAGAATAAAGAATGAGTATACTTAAAATTGCATAATTATCAGTAATATACTGCAGTATATTAGTATATTTTAAAATATCAGGTGCAGAATATGTTAAAATAATTGTTTTATAACAACTTTAAGAGAACAATGTACAATACTGTTTCTTAACTTACAGTTAACTGATTTTTGATGGAGAAAATGATCTTTTTTCTTTTGATCAGTCTCCAATGTTCACTTGATGTTGAATAGCTCCTATACAGGCTTAGATCCTTCGTATTTGTTGGACCTCAATTTTGAGACACAAAGCAGTGAAGTAGTTTTCTGAAGCTCTCTTGGGAAATATTAACTGTTATCAAAAATAGTTTTCTGACTGAATAAATTTCAGGCCTGTAAGATGCAAGTGGGGAGTGTATCAAGATAGATTTAATCTTCTTCTTTATGAGTTTTGTTAATAGCAGAAACCACAAATTTTCAAAATGTTTGTTGGGAGCAAATATGGAAGAGGTTTACATTTTTCAGGTGCAGCCACCACTTTCCCCTGGGGTACAGTGCTAGTTATTGGCCTACAACTAGACTTCATTCTACTGATCACCATGCTCTGGGCCTGGCCATTCAGCCTGTTTTTTGGTTTTGCTACTGGAATTCCTTTATTTTTGAAAAGCTAGTGAATACTTTATTTTTAGAATTTAGACAGCCCCCCATGACAATTCAAATATGACACAGAATTCTGATTTCAAATCTAGATGACAGTTGTAAAACAATTTTGTGTATGACTTGGATACAAACGCTATCTATCTATTTCCTGTGAATACTCACCATATAGGATTCAGTCCTAAGTGCAAAATTTTACATGTTGTCAAGCCCTACTGATTGCCAAGCTGACAATAGCGAGGCCCACCTTTACAAAATGCAGCAAGAAGTAGCTTACCTGTCTATTATAGTTGCTCACTGGAAAAGAGACTAGGGTCTGAAAAGAGATTTAAAATAAAAACTCCGGTAGAAATTATTCAGAAAGGACATTCATGTCAGGAATGCTACTGACTCCTTCTACTGAAAATTTGGGGAATTTAGTCTCAGCTGTAGACCAGACATTCAAGTAAGCTGTTGTGTCAAGGGTAAGGATTTGGCCTCTAGTTGCAAAATGGTTTTGTCTAGCCTAAAAAAAAAAAAAAAATTCCAGCTGGAAGTGTGTAGGATCCTGTATCACCACCAGATGTTGACTCTGGACTTGTGGTTGCTTCCATAAAAAGACAGCGCACTGTCATGTTTGCAGTGTTTGCAATGGAATTTGAGAGAACTCAGTATTTTGCAGGCTTGGGAATTAATATTAGACAGTATTAATTAATTGTTTTAATTAACTACATCTTAAAATACTCAGTTTTAAACCACAGACAAGTGTTCTGCTGGGTCAACTTAAATATTTCAGTGATTAAATCCCTTGTTACCATATTAATAACTGTAAGACCATAAGATGTTTAGTGTCCTCTTGCCTTGTGGTTGATTAATGACACCATACTGTGACCTCCCAAGGCATTTCCTGGGGACTGGTGGACTGCTATCCCTTTCTCTCACTCTTTTCTCTAGGAATTCATGATGCTCTGTCGTTATTGCTATTACAGCATTTTTTCTAATGAATAAAAACAAAAATATGCTTATTTTTTTGCCCTTAAGGCAACCATTTCACCTGTGTATTGCTCTGGTAAACGTCTGCTTGTTAGTTTTGACACCACTTCAATACCTACCTAGATCTTGTGTGGGGGTGATTCCCTTAGCTTCAACATTGTTATTTACATAGTTAAAACTAGATATTTGCTGAGGCCCCTGTAGGATTTT
>VXAA01005660.1:78339-117040 GCA_013399115.1 Anseranas semipalmata
TGATCTAGCTTTTGACACAACTTTTAGTTTGCTGCTAGACAGATTTCTGTGCTTTTTCAAAAAAAAATTTTTTTTCCAATTTGTGTATGGTTTTTTTTTTGGCAAAAGGAAGCACTTTAACTAGACTGAACTTTGGGATGTGTCAAAACATAAAGCCTTTGGGGCCTTCTGCAAGTTACATTGCTTTTGCAAACATGCACAATGCCAGCTGTGCAAAATGTCCCCTTACGCCTGAGGCTGGACAGGAAACTACACCCTGTCTTCCTACGCTCAACTTGGCTGTGCTAATCCATGCTTGTGATTGCCAAGCGTGATTACTGCAACACATTGCATTGAAAAATGAAATTGTTAGCCAAGTCAATAGTCCTAAAGGGAGAAATGGAAGTTTCCAGAGAGGTCTCTGGGCTTACCTAAATACAAACTAAGACTCCTAGGTCCTTAGGAGGACCTCTCTCTTAATGAGAGACATGTCTGTCCCTTAGCAGCTTCTTGGCTTTTGCATGAGCAATCTTCCACAAATCTAGATCAAAAAAAAGTGTTAGGTATTTTCATGCTCTGTAAAACCCAGCAAGGAACTGTGGCCTTCACTGTATTTTCTTTGTATTTCTGTTGCTCATAATGCCTGTGAATATTCCTCCATCACTGATATGGTTGACTGGTCCTATCTGCTCTGTAAAACTGGGCCATGTTGTTTCTTGGTTGGTACATTCACCAGCTGAAAAGTGTAGGTAAAACCTGGAGGTGTTGATGTCCGTTTAGTCCCTTACCTTTTCAACACGGTGTAATTTCTTCCCAATTCACCCTGTGCAGTCTGCTGTGGCCCCTCGTCATAGAATCATAGAATCACTGAATCGTTTTGGTTGGAAGGGACCTTAAAGCCCATCTAGTTCCAACCCCCCTGCCATGGGCAGGGACACCTCCCACTAGATCAGTCATTCGTGTACTCCATGTTAGGCAACAGTAAGCCATATCCTCCTGTGCAGCAGTCGGTTTTTCAGTAATGCCTTGGTAAGCTTGATGTTTTTAACTATTTGGAGTTTTATTTATTAACAGAATAACATATATCCCAGAGTGTCTTGTCTCTGTCAATGAATGGATTAATTATTTTACCTATTACTGTATCTGAACAGAGAATCTACTTTCTCTAAAAATGTTTGTGTGAAAGCCTGTCCAAATACTCTTCCCAGCATGAAATAAAATGTCAAGGAAGAACACTAAGAAACAGTTAAAACCTTTTCTTGTCTATTTGAAATTTTGCATATCATGATTTTATTTGTGACCCTTGTTCTTCTTTTTCTTTTATGTTCTCTGAACGATTCGTATTTTTCCCTTGCTGCTGCCAAGAACCCAGTTGTTAATGCCAGTTCCTAAACTAAAAACCAGTTGCAACTTATTTTCTTTCATATATAAAAGAAGAAACTTCTATTGAATATCCCTGTTTAGTTTCTTACTCTAGAAAGTGGTTATAAATAGCCAAACAGGGCATGTGCAGGTACTAAGGAAGCAGGCTAGGACTCTGAGACTGTAGTCAGTTTAGACTGCTACTTTTTCATATTCTAACCTCTGCTTATCTATTGCTTGTCCTCACCTCCTGTTCCCTCCAGAATAGCTTAGTTTGATCCTTTAAGCTTTCACTTTCCTTCACAATCAGCTATGGAAAGTGCGCATGGAGGTGTTTCTGATTAGCGTGGTATATTTGTTTGTGTCACATGATATTAAATGTATTAAAGTATGCCATCCACTTAGAGATACTGTGATTTCGTAAAGTTAGTGACCCAGGAACAACTGCTGAATAAAATGACACCAGTTGGCTGAGAACCAGGCTGGTATTTTGTAAGAATTAGGCAGTCATTTCTCCTGGAGGCTATTAATTTTGCCTGTGTATATTAAGGCACTTTGTTTTTTCATGTAAGTTCTCTTTCACTTGCAACATATTAGAACTTCAACAAAAATAGAAGGGCACTTACTTTAAAACAAAAACTGCCCCCATTCCAATCAAGTATGATGAAGCGTGGGGTAAAAAGAACAAAACTATAGTCCATTTTCAGTTAGATTCTTGCCCAGCAATAGGTTTTTGTTTTCTTTGGTAGATAACATGGAAGATAATCACTTTGTCTTTCTATCTAGTCAAACAATTGCTATGGAAGTATGTTTCAAGCAATCTTTATTTCTGCTTAGGAGCTGTCCTTCAAATATTTACTGTCTCTTTTACCACTTTCCACCCATGATTGCTCATTGTAGATGACTGGAAATGTAATTTAATCAAAAATCATTTAATCAAAGTAATAGCAGTAGCTACTGTCACACCTTTTGAACATTCAGTCAAAAGCCTTATTCCATGTCTACAGTTAACACGTGCACACAGCTCAAGAGACCTGAGTTATCTGATTGATGCCTGAGGCCTGATATCATAGAAAGTCTGACATAGGAAGAAGGCAGAAGAGGAACACCAAGATACAAATTCTTTAAAGTCTTTCTCTCTTTTTCTCTCTCTCTCTCTCTTTTTCTTTTTTTTGCCATTCTAAAAAATACTGTTTAACTCCTTGAAATCACATTTCTTTTTAAAACAAAAAGTTTATTGGTTGTAAATGTTCTAGTCATCTTGCCTTGACATGGGCCACAAGATCAACAGAATGTGTATGAATAATATGCATAATTATAAAGATCAATAGAATGCATATGAATAATAATTCTCACATTCAAGCAAGACATGTAAAATAAATACATATCCTGAAATAGTGTGTGAATGCCAGTGCTACAGCCAGAAGTATGATGGTAATTCGGGAAAAGATGTCTCAGCTGTGAACTTGCCAGCTCAGGTACTGACAGCTGTGCTGCTGCTGTGGCACAAATTGCAGTGCAAGCTGCTAACTCTCCAAATCCAGATAAATACTTAAGACTAAACTGTACACATTCCCTGGTGCTACAGCTGAATGGCTAGCAGCACCCAATACACATAGTGCAAAGCTAGTTTTCAGATTTCTACATGAGTTGCAGTCATATCTTTTATTACTGCATAGATGTAGTCCAAAGTGATGCAGCACGTTGGGGGATTTGTTATATCTGTTGGTCTGGTTTTGCTTTTTCTTGTGTTTTAGAAGGTTAATTTCATGTAAAATGAGCTATTCTGTGGCAGGTTGTCTGTTTTACAAATTTAAAGGTAAAAATATTCTTCAGGAAATAACTGAAATGAGCTCCTGGCATAAACTCTTGAATGTGGGGAAAAAAAAAAAAAAAAAGGGGTGTGTTTATTAAAAGACTGGATCTAGTTATTTCTATAAAATCTGTAGTGTCTTGCACACCATCCTACTCTTTACTCCCTGTCAGTGCTGAAGGTCTAGATCGTTGTCCTGGAGATGGATGTACTATCTCTGTAACATACTTTTTTCTTCTACCTTTGATGACTTAGGTCTTTGCTCAATACCTGTTATTAAAACAAAAATACAGGGAATATTGAGATGATTCACTTAAAGTGCTTTGCTGCCAAACTTTACTTGCTGGAGATGGCTGTTTTATACTGGGTTCACTGAAACATATATTTTTCAAATGTCACTGCTAAAATGACCTATTTCTGTTCTTCCAAAAGCTTTATTGTCTTTAGACTTGTATATTAGTTTATTTTTTCTCTGGCTTTCAGCATATAGATTGCTGGCAGTGCAAAGTAAAAAGAAAGATCTCTTCTATCGCTGTCTGTCCCACATCTTTCTCTAGGGGAGAAAACCAGGTCGATCTTAATTGTTATGCTTACATTTTTGACTCTGATAAAGTCCGATATGCAGGCTGTGCTCATTCATGCTCTGCCAAAGAAAGTTTTTTTTCGATTATTCCCTTTATCTGACTGTGAGGCACAAAATAAAGAATTTCAGCTTGCAACTACCTAACCATTGTAATATAGATTCAGAGTGCACATTACCTTTTAGAAATATATTAGTCACCATGCCACCTTAAAATAACACTACAGATGCGGTGTTCTCAAACACTATCTTTTAAAAGATTTGAGTAGTTCTGATGGCAGTTTTTCTCCACATTTCACGTTTCCAGTGCACGCTCTTCTGTGATGCTCTTTCCTATACCCTCTTTCATGTTCATCTTCTAGCTCTGTACAGGTAGTGTTAACTATATTTTCTGTACTTTGTATGGTGATTCAGTGGAATCCTGGAATAACAAAATGCTTTGGCTAGGCTAAGCATACCTAGTATTTCCATAGCAGCACCAAAATAATAAGCTGCAGTATGTATGAGTTGGCTTACGACAACAGATTCTCATGCTCTTCCTCTGTTTACATTGGTGTTTGTCTCCCTCGCACTCTGGTGACATCTGTTATGGCGTATTAAAGTTTAGTTCCTATCGATACTGTATTACTGACCACTCTCTAATGTAGTCTACTGTTGTTTTCCTATCATTTTCATTTCAAGTATTTCAGCCCTTGCTCCCTAACATTTCGTAGTGCCTTTCTGTGAACTTTCTTTGCGTCCTCCAGTATTTCAGGTTTCAGCAAAACAGTCATTGACTAGCTTCACTCTACAGTTGATAAGGAAACGCATTTTGTTGCAGTCCTATATAAATCTTTCTCTTGGATGATTGAAGGCTATTCCCCTGAAAAATCTTCTGCAGTGAAAAGACTCCTAATTTTTCTAATTCTGAGATAGTTAAAATGCTTTCAATCACCAGCTACAATCCTCATTTCAGACTGACCTGTATGTGTTGGGTCAGAAGATGTATATCAGGAGAGTCGGTGTGTCTATGTATATAATTAATGCAGAGACTGCATAGCTCCAAAAATCTGACTTCATGAAAAGCTCAGTGGGAAGAAAAATCAAAATAATATTCATGTCATCTCTACTTAAAATGTACGCATGGATTCCTCCTTACACAACTTTATTTTGGCAGCAGAGGAAGGAGACAAACAAAGGAGAAAATTAGCACCTCCCATACACCAGGCTCACGCAGTAGCTGGAGAATGAGAGAGTATAGCTGCTGCACCATGACACCATGAAAACCACTTTTTTTTTTTTTTTTCCTCATCATGTCCCTCTGTGCTGGTCAGTTTGGGCACATTTAAAACCTAGATTAGTGGTTCAGAATTGTTGAGGAGCACACCAGTGACCTGTGCCAGCAGAAAAGGTGAACATACAGCAGAACGCAATCCAAAGCCAGTACTATCCACCCGCTTGCTCCCGAATCCATTAGCTAAGGATGAGGTATTAGTAGCCCACAGGAGGGTGAGGAGACCACAGTATCAATCCCAGGAAGAGAAGGAGAAAGGTGAAATGACAAAGATGACAAAACAAGCAGTCTATAGGCCCTGCTACCAAAGTATGGAAATCATTATTTGAGACTTTTTTCAGGGCCAGGTTTTGCATACAGCCTTACTGCAGCTGCTCAATAACAAGGAATGAGGAGCCATAGCGGAATACAGTAGAAATGACATGAAAATAGCTATTAAGGTCTCATAACTTGGGTAGTTGTAAATCTGTCAAAGAGATTTCCCTGTCAGGACAATGGTGCACTTCCTAATATGCCCACCCTATCTAACCATCTGTTCTCTGATGAGTTAATATTGATGCACACCAATGTATTGCCATGAGGAGATGTGACTGAGGCTGCTCCAGAGCAACCTTTTGTATGTGCAGTTAGTATTAAAGCCACGAGTGTTTGCCACTGGTTTTGGGGGAGCAGCCATTTTCCAACCTTCAGACCACCCGAGTTTCTCACTGTCTCTCTGGAGTTCGCTGATTCTTCTCGTTCATCCAGGACAGGGTGAATGAGGTGCCAGATGGCATCTCCCTGTTTTTCCTTCAGCTTTCTGCCATGTCATGTCATGTCGTGTCATGTCGTGTCATGTCATGTCATGTCTCATGATCAGTCATTAGTCAATGTTGTTTGCTTTCCATTCTTCAGGTTTCCATTTGACTCTCTATGTTGTTACTCCCCATGTACCTGGCCCTTGATCACCTCCTTCTTTCCTTTCTACACTGGTTGCTTCCATGCCTGGGTGGGGAAATGGCACTTCTGCTGCTGTAAATGCATCTGCTAAGATGTGAAGTCACCATGTCTTGCTACATTGACATTTTACTTCTGAAGACATTGGCCCATCACCTTTGAAAAATAAAGTGGTTTGAGAGAGTCATCCTAAGAGCCTGGTGACCTTTTGTTTGCTCTGAAAATATCCTGTCATTTCACACAATAGCTGTTCAGAATTAAACCCTTCCTCATGCAATTTCTTGAGACATTTTGTCTTCAAGAAGTTCATATGGAAAGGCTGTTCAGGATAGGGCAGGTCATTCTCTTAAAGACTTTTCAGTCCTCCGCATAATTCAATTCAGCCAGCGCATTGCTGCCACCCTGGGTTTCTTTCTCCATCATAGCAACGATGTCCATCATATTTGCTTCACGCAACATAAATAAGCAAGCTGACAATAGATTGACAAATCCAGCCTTTCCAAGTCTCTGAACTTGAAAATGAGGCTAATATTTTCAATTCAATTCTGTTTGTTCTTTTAAAAATATCTCTGTGAATTATTTCATCACAATACGCAAAGTGGAATTGCTTGCAAATGCTGGCACATAGTCACAGTACATGCATGCAGTTATCAGATGTGGTATGATTTTTAAATCCCAGTGAAATACACTAAAACAGCCTTGAAGGAACTTGATTCAGTGCTTTCATCATCATTAATTTTGACAGCCTGCTCTAGCAAGCTGGATTTTAAAAGTTAAAAATGTAATCTCTCAATTTTGTTTCTTTGACTGTGGTTAGTAGCCTACATTTAAAGAAGCTTTTAAACAACCTTTATGGTAGCCGAGGGAATGAAAATGGAGAAGAATCTGAAGAGGAGCCTGGAGGCTGCTGCTGGGTTGGTTCTTCTGACATCTTCTGACATCTTCTTGAACACTTTTCAGGAGAGCTCTGTGTGCTCTTCTGAGCATCGGACTCAATAATAATTTCTATGAAGTGTTTTCTTCCTAACCCACTAGTCTTTCTCAGTAAAGAGTACTAACAAAGCTCCCATTTACTATAGTGGGAGTAAAATTGAATCCTGAATAATTAGCTTACAGACTCTTGTCACTTTTAAATTTAGTCTGAGGTTGTTTGGGATATTTTCTTGAAAGCTTTGATTGAAAGTTTTTTCCCCTTCAGCAGGTTATATTGCATCTTTCACTGTTGTCACCAGAGTAATATAATTATCTATTTAGTCCTTCCATGAGAAAAATTGCTCTTCAGAAAATTGGTCATTCACATCCATGAACGTCAGTGAAATAAATAGACTGAAATGGACTTAGGAATGTAAACCTGCTGTCATTATATGCTGCTGGTAGTGAAATACATCATGATTTAATTTGATGTGTCAAATTAGAAACAGGTAAAAGTGGCAAATATAATTATGAACTATTTCATTCAGAGATACTCTTCCTCTTCCTGTTCCCTAGCTTTTAGGGGAAACAAGACAAACAAAAAAACAACTCAGAAACCTGGAGATTTTGCAGAATTTGGGAAATAATAAAAAAGGACATATTTTGATTGAGTATATTTCAAATTTTCATGACAGATATTATAGATTCCTAAAAAAAAACCTTTGCATCTATGCCTCACTACTTAGATTATCAAAACCCATATGGATGCAACATAACTCTTGAAAGTGCCTTAAATGCAGAAGAACATATATGTCTACTCTTAATTATTTGTTGAGTGCCCACACTTATGTGTGTTAACAGTGCTGAACAGTTAGCTACGTAAGACCTAACAGCGCCTGCAGACAGACATTGTTCTGCTGACTGTTCAGAGAACCCAACCCAGTAGGTCATTGCAAAACATACTTATTGCATCACCACACGAAGGAGACAAAATAGAAGATGAAGAAAGTATCCTCTGTTTTAAACCTTAACCTGCTATTTGGAGAGGTCATCTGATGTGTTGGAAACCCAGTTTCCTTTACCTCTTCATCCTGTAGAGATTTAAACCCACATCTCCTCTAAGTGCTCTAGCTACTGAGTTCCAACAATTGGAGTTGACCATACTGGGCTTTGCAACGGCTTGTGGTACCACCACAGTCCCCGTTTCCTCCTTCCATTCTTTATAGGAAATGGCTAGGCACTTTTCTCCTCAAGTAAGAAATGTTCAGTAAAAGTAGGTTCTTTCTTATTTTAAGCAATTAGATACCAAAGTCTCTCAAAGAGGGCATGCCAAGGCATAAACTTCACGTTTGCTACTTTAACTCTTTGTGCTACACGCGTTGCTTTTTGTAGATCTTTTTCTCTCCAGTCCCCCTTTTGCAACACAGCTGCAGGTTCCACTGGACAGGGAGGTACCTGGATGCCAGACAGTGTAATGTGCAGTATGGAATTTATTTTCTGTCTAAATTTTAGTCTTCATCATTGAGCAGTTACAGCTGACACCTTTGAAAGTTCTTCCCTTCCAAAAACTCCTACCACTTCTCATCTCTTGAATCAATTTTAAATATGCCCCTTGTGTGTTATATTCCCCCTTTTAAGAGAGAGATATTGAAGGTCTTGCTATAACATCTAGAAAACCTTCAGGCTTACCAGCATTTACATCTGGCAAACAGAAGGCATTTTGTATATCCTGGCATATAAACTGCCATGATAGTTTCAGGGTTTAGAATAGTACCTGGCAAAACAGACTAGAGTATTTGAACCGAAGAGGATTAGATCACTCCGTCTGACAGAAATATAGGTACTTTGTTGTAACCAACCCCAACAGGTGGCATCACATTAGTGGCAGGTAAGTGAAATGTGTTAGAATATTGTAGAAGTAAAGATGTGTCAGAAATGAACATGGAAGTTAGTATTGTAAGTACTCTATACATGAATTCTGATAAATTTCTTTCTGATGCGTCATCCATAAGTATTCAGGCACAGCTTTTAATAGCTATTGGCAGAAAGTTCATTTTTACTGTAACTCCCATTTTCTGCTTCTACCCTTTGTTAGATTTTCTTTCTTATGATTAGCAGCCATAGTGTGTCTGTTCACAGTTCTCTCATTGTAGTTCATGTGCACAGTCTTTCAGTAATTTCAATCGACTTGGAGTTTTTCAGGTGGGTTTTCTAATTTGACACACAAACAAATACCATAATTTCTCAGTTTCTTCTAACTCTGGTTCCACACAGATGATGAGGATGGAAAGTAGCAAGGCTTTGACATTATGAAAGCATATTCATTAAATTACGTTACACTTCTGAAGTATATTACCTCTTTCGTTAGTACTGCATGAGTGATTGCAATTGTGGGATAAAAGGCTCATAGCTTTGTGTATTTGGAAATCAAGATTATGTTTATTTCCTAGAACACCATAAAAATCTGAATGTAGGATTCAGTGACTGAGGGATAAATGTTTTCTAACAGTATAGATTTAATATGAGGTGTCCTTAAAACCAGGCAGAGATTGTATTTATTTTCTGCACATGAATCTGGGTGTAAGTGTAAGTGACACTGATTAAAATATTCAAGAGGAACATGAAATACCTACAAAATTCTAAGGAAAAGTGATGTTTTCTGTATTTCATATACAGTGAAAATCTTTCATGTTAGACACCAAAAGTTGTGTAGAAGAGTAAAACAACAGTACCAATACCTGCGTTGCTCAACTGGAGTAGGAAACACTGTTAGCACCCTTTGATACTTACACCTATCGTCTTTGGGGGGGATCATATTTCCAGAGGAAAGAAAGCATAAATGAATGATTACTCACCCAAATCAATCAAGAGGATCTGGAATGAGAAAAGTTAACAGTTTAACCTAGCATGTCCAAAAATACTGGAACAAAGAATATATACTACAGGACTAAGCAGCATAAGCTAGCAAATGAGCAAATTGTATGGGGTAAGTCCCTGGAGTGCTGAATGCTAACAAAATTGAGTGACTCATCAAACCACTGGTAGCCCCAAATGAATTATGTTTTGACGTAAAAGGTTTGGTTATGGAGGAAGACCTGAGCAGCATTTTAAATATTTGAGTTCCTACTATCCTACTCTAAATAGAAGCGTAGATCTCAATTGTGGCAGTAAGTATATTTTTGCTGTTGTTTAGGCTATGTCGTCATAGCCTCATGGAGTTTAATGACAGAAGGAAGCCTTGGATCACCATGTCTAACCTCCTGTGTTTCCTATTACACCGGTGCTAATAATCCAGAAGGCCCTGTGCTGTGTGAGTTGTGTATGATATAGAAGTTTTTCTATGCACAATAAATCCTGTTCATTGGTCCACCTTCTGCATGAAAATGAGGTGTGCGTCAAGTGCACCAGGTTCATCAGACTTAGTGCAATCCAGTGTTGGAGCACTCTATTCAGTGCAGTCCCCACACCTTGATGACCCACACCATAAGATGTTCCCGTATTACAACGCATTCTACAGCACCTCCTTCAGCCTCTGTTGATCCAAATAATCTGTCTGAGGCAATTTATGCTTGGCTAACATATGTTTTTCCAAAGAGGCTGTATTAGGTAGAAGCCGTGCCTAATTTCTGTTTCAAATTTGTCTGATGTCAGATTCTGACCACTAGTACACATTTTATTTCCTTTAGTTTCAGAGGTCCATTAATATTCACTATTTTCTTACACAATAAAGGTAGTTGTACTGTGAGCAAGTCAGCTTTTATTTTTGACTTGTGATGTAGTGACAGTCTGAATTATCTAAGAACCTTTTCCACCAAACTACAGATTGTTTTTTTGGGCTCTTTTCTTGATCATATTCCATTCTCAAAGTCCTTTTCAAAATACAAATATTAACAGTTGTTGTGTTATCTGAATATTAGTCTAACTAAAGCCACAGTTGAAAGTAATTTCACCTTGCTGCTACTGATCACTGCTTTCCCCTTTAGCTTTCTTTATGGCATAGTATGACACTGGGAGTCACTGCTGGGATTTTTGTCCTCTCTCCCACGACAGTCATCTGATGTCGCTCCTTAGCCCGATGACTTAGTGTGAAAATGCATTTTAGTTGGATAGCCCATTCAGACAAGTGAGCACGACATCCAGTTCAGTCTGTATGGTTGACCATTCTTTCATTTTGTGTTCGCTCAGCTTACACCAACTGTAGCAGCTTTCCTAGCCAAAAGTGTTGTCATCCAGTCAACACTTGCTACCTCATTCCTATGACATCTGATCACTTGAAGCATAGGCAAAGGGATCTGACATACTAGCAATCATGGTAGAGCATGCATACACCTATCTAAGCTATACCACATAAACATGTCTTTTGTTGTTTGTCTTTTTGATGTTTTTTTTTTTTTTTTCTTCTGAGGCTTTTACAGCAGTCCAGATTTTTGGTGAAAAGTTTAATAATGTGAGGCAAGGTAGTTTTGCAGTGCTTCTCTGGAAATTCCCCTAGAGAAAGAAAGTTCCCTGCTATTCCTTGAGATTTCTAGCATTCTGTTTCTTATTAGATGTTTCTCAATTAGGTCTTTTTTGACCAATAAAGTATGTACAAAATGATACTGTGTAGCACTGCTCCTTTGGTTAGTGTGTCACATGGCAAGAAATAAAATGTCTTACAGAATATTAATTTATGAACTGCTTGGCAGTAATCCTCACTCCTCAAACTGTTATCTCCTTAAAGCATGAAATGAGGCCTGGGAAGGCCTATATCCCATAAAACAAAACAAAACAAACATAACAAAACAAAACGAAACATAACTTCTGTTCTTCAAGACTTTAGCAGTGCTCTGGTAGCCCTTTGTAGTGTAGATCATTGTGTCTGTCTTTTTTGACTTTAACAATGCGAAGGGGAAGTTTATTTTTGCTCTCTATACTGTGGAATGATGGATTTGTTGCCCTTTGCATTAGTGTTTTCTGATCCTTTCTTTTATTTTGCTGGGAAATGAGTAAAAGTGATGCAGGGATAGGAGGCGGGATATGAATTGTAGCTCACTGACAGCAAGCTTGAAGTCCTGTTGTGTGTGTTGCTCCAGAGCTGTTGTAGCTAATTGCTGTGTTGAGTACTGTAGCAAGCACCTCAGTTCCTCAGAAATATCTTGTGTGTACTTCTGGTTGTTTGATGTGCAACAGGTAGCTCTTAGGGGAATCAGTGCAGAAGCAATTGAGGTGCATGAGGAGGCAGCATTTGTCATATCCTGCTGTGAAATGTTATGATGTAAAATCAATGCAGCTTAGAAAGAGCATTCCCATAACAATTATGGGCTGCATAACATCGTTTGCTCTGTGTTGTTTGAGACATACATTACTTATGTTACAGGTAAATGTCCATTTTCATATGTAGACAAGTATCTCATCAGAGCAAAGGATAGCCTGCTTGAAGCAGATGAGTAGGTTGCTCATCCGTAAACACTGGCAGGAGATGGCTTCACAATTTGCAGCTGTCAAGGGTACTAGCAGCAGAATGCTCAAATGAGAAGGGGTCACGTGTTGGTCTTTACTTCACCAAGATCCTCTGTAGTTTCTGCTACAGAGGTTTTTGTGATGTGGTCCATGTCGCCTTTGGATAGTGCATGAAAAGCAGGATGAGTATATGGCTCACCATCTTGTCTACTTTTCTAGCCAAGAGAAGCTGAATAGATTTGAATGTAGATATGAACCTTTATAGAAAATTCCCTCTGTGAAGGATAATTTTGTACCAATACCCCTGTTAAAGATCTCTGTTGGCTAGTTCTTAATTAATAGTGCTCACATAAAGCAGGATTTGGCCTTTAAAAAAATTCAATTTGCATTTGAAGTAAATGCAATACATCAAGCATTTTCTTCTGCCACCTTTTCCCATTTGAATCATGTTATTGTATTTTGTCCTGAGGGGAGATTAAACACTTCTTTTGAACATAGGTTGTGAAGGGGTCCTTCTGTTTGAACTCCAGATTAATATGTGGTCTTTCCTGTTAAAAAGTATGAGAGTCATGCAGCAGCTGTGGCAAGATCAGTGAGGAATAGTCACAAGAGGATTGAGACAGCTCATTATCCCAGCATAGTGGCAAATCCCTTCTCCAGCCTTGCTCAGGCAGCACAGAAAGGGAAGGGGGAGTGATGATCCATCTAGAATTTGGCTATTAACACCTGTCTGGGCTATATGAACTCCTATAAAGAGAAGGACTTACCTCAGAGGAACTTGTTCCCCTGGAGTGAGATGCCAATGAAATGCGCTGAGGCTCTTTGGGAACTTTTCTTTGTGTAAGGTCTCATTTACACAACAGAAAGAATATGTAGCTGATCGAGGGTCAGCAACATGCTGGTAAGCCATGCCGCATGCTGTCTGGCTGCAGCTGCAGACACAGGCAAACTCTCATCTCTGCTGCATCGGAAACGACACTTGAGACCGGATACTGAAAGGCACCAACCAGATGCTGACTGTGGTCTGAGCATTTCAGTCCCTGGTGCTGATCTCCATCCAGTACACACAGAGGAGCCCTGTTGTTGGAGTCAGCTACTAGCCATGTGTTACAGTTGTGGAAGCTTGGTTAAGAGGGGAGATTAACTTTAAATGATTTTTTTTTTTTTCAGACTGATTCCATTGTACATAAACAGGTGAAAAGACACAAATATTTACATGAAGGAATAAATGTGTTTTCTTTCTGTAAAGGAAAGGCATGCAGTCTGGTCCACTGCTTGGGTGGGAATGAAATATGCAACAAATTCATAACAAAATTAAAGTTCTACGGTCTTGAATCAGTGAAGCATAACCTGACAATTAAATGTCCTCATTTGTAAGTTCATTGCATGATATTTACAGAGACAGAACAATCTTTAGAAAACAAAATGCAAATTTTGCAAGCTTATGAAGAATCCCTCCTCTGATATAAGGCATTCATACAGTATGAACTGAGGTTTGAAATTCCTCTGTTGTCTGTATAGATTGTTGCTATTGCTTGTTTTGGCAAGTAAGAGAGATGGAGGTGGTCCAAGCACTTGGAGATCTGTTCTGGGTCGTTGAATACATTTCAGACAAGCTTAGCCTTAACTGAGTAGTATACTTGTTTTTCTTATTTAGATAAAAATAAGAGATGTTGCTCCCCTGGGAGCAACCCCGTACACTCACTCATATGTAGCTTTGTTAGAAATTTTAGTCTTATGTCTTGGATGTGAAATAGGATAACACGGGAGTATCTGATACTCGCTGCCTGTCCACAGACAGGCAAATGGGATGCTGTGGAGCGGGACAAAGAATCGGCAGAGTTTGTGCTCTGGCCATGCCAAACATTAGATCTGAGCTGGAGGATGAGGGATGAAAAACTTAACTCATTTCTCAGGTATATCAGGATCTTGTAATAATCACACCACCTTCCTTTTCCTAATCTTTACGCGGGATGGTAACAATTATAAGGATAGCTAACATTTCCTAATCTAAACAAAGTTTAAAGTTTTAGACTTCAGCTGAAGAGAGACGCCTGCCAATTTATGATATGACTCCAGCATCTGCTTCTTGTTAGTACTGCAACAGAGCCAGTGGAATGGATCATCTGCTTCAATACAAAGTCAATCGAGCTGGTGTAAATAGTTTAAATTGTGTAAGGCAACCTGGCAGGTTTTACACGATGTATACAAGCTACACCACTAGCAGAGCAGCAGACATAACTTTTGTAGGTGATGGTGACAAGTCTGGGAGAGGACCTCTTCCACAGGCACCACTGACTGGAAGAGGATGTCTGTCTGCTCTCTAAGACTGGGCTTGCACTAGGAAGACTAGGTCATCCGTATGTCACAGGCTCATCTTTTCCTATATACTATTCCTTTCTCAGACCCTGCTTCTTACACCACCTAGAGTATGATGGTGTTTATTAGTTCTTTCTATGTATTTTCTAATGGGTGGTCAGTGGAGGTAGGTGTAATCAACAGAAACTAGGCTGTACCGGATCATTTGTATATTATGCTTACCTTTCTAAACAGCTAGTGAAACATGAGTTCATCAGAAAGATAGTTCAGCTCTCTTTTATCTTCTCTACTGAATGCCCTGTATGACATCCATTCCAAAAATCACTGTCTTTGCAATCTTTCTATATAATTCTGTAAAAATGACAGGCAAGTCTAACTCTTAGATCCATTCAGTGCAGACACTTAAACTTTTTCATTTGGAACAGATTTGTCCAGATTAAAAAAAGAAAACATACAGACAAAACAAAAACAACAACAACAACAAAAAGCACAACAGCAATAGCAACAACAACAAGAAACTTCAAAACAAAACCCCAGCAATCTGTACTGCCCAAGTCAATATCAAAAGAAAAATTGGCTCAGTGACTGAGCTGTTAGTGCTGAACTCAGGGATATAGAAAAAGTATCTAAGCTTTAAACCTCCTACTCTCTGAACAGATGCTATTAACTTTGCAGAAGGACCTTTTTTGACCTTTGTTTTTATGATTCAGAATCTGTGGTTCTTCTTTAAGCGTTGTCTGTAAGGAAACCACTCTAGCTACAGATGGGCCCATGTATATCTTTGTACTGTTGTTTGGCCAAGTGTAAGATCAGAAATCTAAGTTCTTTCAGCCCTTCATCCAGCAAGGAAATAAAAGGAAGAATGCCAGCAGTTATCTAACTCCCTCTTACAGCCTCTGAAAGTCTGCTAACCTGTAGCTCATTCTCTTGTGTTTCTCAAGCCAGTAGGCATTAATTCCTTATAAAATCTGCCATTTTTTATTTTGATTTCTTCTTTAATTCTGTAAAAAAAAATTTGTAGCAGATTTTGCATCCCAATGATTTGAAAAATTGCATTCAAAACACAAGAGTCGTGCTCCTCCCAGAACTTTTGTCTGCATTGTTTTAAGAAAAAATATTCAGTTGCTCCATCTGTCAGTAATCCTCTTCCAAGGAGAAGGAAATAATGACACACAACAAAATGAGAGTGCTCTTTGAAAGCAAAAAGTAAGAATTTGAATCTTTTCTATCTCTAACTTCTATAATCTGTCTCTTGCTGTCAGAAAGGATGTAGTTCCCAAGACAGGTAATAACAAGGAAATGGACCAGCTTGGTTCTCAGTGCTGAACATCCTGCATGAAGGCAGAGAATGTGTAAAGTGTTAAAACACTTTTGCCTATGTCTTCTGATTGCCTGTGTTTTGCTTGTGCTTTTTGCCTGTGTTTTCTGATTGAGAACAGAGCTCAAAATGCCATTTTGATGGGGACACCAGTAATGCTGGTTTACCAGCCAGCTTAGTTTTTAAGGTTACTCTAGTACCTATGTGTAATATAAGTTCTTTGTCTCCGTACGTAGCAGTGGCAACACTGAAACAGGCACCAGCAGTCATGATTCTAAAAATGATTGTAGTTAATTTCTTGTTGGTGAAAATTGTCTCCTCTTCAGTACTATTCACAGTAAATTTACTGCTGAGTTTATTAAGGTGTAGAAGGAAATTTTCTTACCACTTCAGGGTACTGCTAATAAAAATGGCCTAATACTCATGTTGTCACAGTTTCAAGAACTCTTTGAGAAGTTTTTAGAGACAGGGATGATGAACACCCAATCAACAAAGAAGACACAGATCTTGAGTCACAAGGACTTGCCCTTCAACTTCTCCCAAGAGCCCTTCATCATTATCTTATCGTCATGACATCAGTGCAGACTGTTCTGCTCTTACATTGCTCCCAATAGTTTTCAGAACTTTGCAAGAGGTGCTGTCTATAGTTGTTATTATCCCGAAGGCTGAAAAATCTTTGATCAGAGATTTCCTATAAATTATTTCTTATCCATTTAGGTTCTGGAGACAAGTTAGCGATGCCTATTAGAGAGGACATCTTGAAGTCACCTAAAAATGACCCCAGCTATTATCGCTCCAGTTGCTAAGAAAGCTAAACAGCTTTCTCTAATGGCAGCTGTTCCCAGGGATAAAGAACTCCAAAAGCCAGATTAAAAAAGAGGAAAGTAAGTAGTCCTCTATTGCAGTCCAACTGTGCCTAGCAAAGTAACATTATTATATAAGTATCGCTTACTGACAGGACAAAGCATCTGCCTTTGTGAACAGATTTGAGTGTCAAGCTAAAAGGAATAAAAGGCTAAATTTTCTGAAGGGTAGCTAAGTTTCCATGAGTCACACTGGAAGTTTTGTCCTTATAATTTCTTATTTTTCCATATAATTTGCTATAATAATTGTAATCACAGAATCACAGAATCACAGAATCCTTTAGGTTGGAAGAGACCTTCAAGATCACCTAGTCCAACCTATGACCTAACACTAACAATCCCTCCACTAGACCATGTCGCTAAGCCAAACGTCTTTTAAATACCTCCAGGGATGGTGACTCGACCACTTCCCTGGGCAGCCTGTTCCAATGCCTCACAACCATTTCAGTAAAGAAATTTTTCCTAATATCTAACCTAAATCTCCCCTGGCGCAACTTCAGCCCATTCCCCCTCGTCCTATCACCTGGCACGTGGGAGAAGAGACCAATCCCCACCTCGCTACAGCCTCCTTTAAGGTAACCGTAGAGAGCGATAAGGTCGCCCCTGAGCCTCCTCTTCTCCAGGCTAAACAACCCCAGCTCCTTCAGCCGCTCCTCGTAGGACTTGTTCTCCAGACCCCTCACCAGCTTCGTTGCCCTTCTTTGGACACACTCCAGCACCTCCATGTCCTTCAGCGAAGGGCCCAAAACTGAANTCCTTCTCTGCCTGGCAGCTTTCCAGCCACTCATCTCCCAGCCTGTAGCACTGCTTGGGGTTGTTGTGCCCCAAGTGCAGGACCCGGCACTTGGCCTTCATGACAAATTCTGAAGAGAGCAGAACTCACTGGAGGTTTTTCTTGTTTGAAGGCATAAACATCTTAAGCAACTGAACAGATGACATGCAAAGTCCCGGGAAGAATATCTACCCCTAGATATCTTGGTTTTTGGTGGAAGCTCTTCAAATACCAGGGCCAGATAGCTACAGAATACCTACCTATTTGAGGCAATAAGCAAGCAGTTGCACTTTAAGAAATTAATTTTCTTTTCCTTTTAAAAAGCTACCATCATTTGCAAATGCAACCAATTTGTGATATAACCAAAATAGTGCAAGTTTGATATGCTGACTAAAAGTGACATATCTTCCCAAACTTTGTCTTCAGATAACTTCTTTAACTTTTCTTTGAATTTTGGGTTAGAATAATCATTAGTCAGGTCCTAGAAGTTCTCTCTTTTTCCTAGAAGTTATCTTCTTGGGGTATTGTCATCAATTGCAGATTTTTTTTTTTGTGGCTTTTCTCATCCTTTTCATGGATGTCTTTCATGAATAGTATGTGAATAATAATATAACCTTTCTTTATTGGATATATGATTGAGAGGAAACACATTTGGAAATCAAGGGAATAAAGTCTACTACCAAAAATTTGTTTCTCTAAAGGAAAAGAAGTACTTTTTCTGTCTTTGACTTGAGAAAACTGGACTGTCTCAGACTCAAGATGGTAACATTGCTTTCCTTTCTTTCTCATTCTCTCTCTTTTTAAATCTTAAAGACATTTTTTTAGCTTCCTTCAAGACACATTCTTTCATACTGTGAGCTATTTCTTTCCCATAAAATATTTGTGATTCACAGCAAAGTAAAATCATTCAGACTTTTTCTAGTTCTAAGGTTGTTTACAAAAAGTGTTCATTGGCTACTTGTGCATATGGAGTTAATACATTTAAGTCTATTCAATAGTTACTCAAAGGCATAGCTTTCAGGACAATGCTACAGTCCTTGAACTTCAGCTTTTTTGAACAGCTGAACCTGATGAGAAACTGAAGCAAATTGTCACTCACTAGAGCTCAAATGGACTGCTAACAGCAATTTCATACCTTCCAGAGGAGAGGCTTCCAGTCCATCTGGACAGTCATCTGTAACCTCAAGATAAATCCGTCAGCCACAGATTTCAGACTGTTTCAGACTGTTAAGCCACATGTCAGCTTGCACTTATGCAATGCCTCAAGCCAGACGTCACCCATCCTCCATTACAGAGCTGGCAGAGGTTGGTATATCAAGCTGTGGAATGTCAAATGGCTACGTATGTCTCCTATCTCAGCTTAAACTGAGAACGTTCATAAAGATGGATCTTTCTCACAGAATTGCTGTTGCTGGTTCTTATATAGCAGACTGCTCACTGCGACCATTGGATGATCCTTGCTATATGATCCCAGATTTTGGGAGGCAAAGAAATCAAGGTAATCTGGAAGATATTCCTTCTTCCTTTGAAGAATTCCATTGACCAGATGTTCTCAGACAATACATCTCTAAGTCATCTGAACAAGAGTGGAAGAGCCCATTCACTATTTTTCCAACCTAAAAGGCAAAATAAGTTTATGGATACAACATCAGCTATGTTGTTAAACTTAAATTACTCTTTATCTCCTGTGGGCTAGCAACCATTTATAAAAAAATTTTTGGGAGACAATTTCTCACCAGTCTCAAATGCTCTCTTTCATGGTCTGTCCTTGGATCATTGCTTCATCAGTGAAGAGGTTTAGTTAAAGACCTATTCACCATAAAAAAAAAAAAAGACCTCCAAATATTTTGTTTGCTTTTCTTTTTTTTTCTTCCTTTTTTTCTTATTTTTCTTTCTTTCTTTCTTTCTTGTTTTATTTTTTGTTGTTGTTGTTGTTTTGTTTTGTTTTGTTTCTCCAGAAGGAGTCTAATTTCAGAATTCTCCTATGAAGACAGGCTGAAAGAGTTGGGGTTGTTTAGCCTGGAGAAGAGGATGCTCCAGGGAGACCTTATAGTGACTTCTAGAACTTAAAGGGGGCCTATAGGAAAGATGTAGATGTACAAGAAAGATGGGGAGGGACTCTTTATCAGGGAGGGTATGACAACAGGTAATGGCTTTAAATTAAAAGAGGGTAGATTTAGATTAGATGTTAGGATGAAATTCTTTACTATGAGGGTAGTGAGGCACTGGAGCAGGTTGCCCAGAGAAGCTGTGGATGCCCCATCCCTGGATGTGTTCAAGGCCAGGTTGGACAGGGCTTTGAGCAGCCTGATCTAGCAGTTGGACTAGATGATCTTTAAAGTCCCTTCCAAGTCAAACCATTCTATGATTCCACGATTCTTGCAAATATCAGGAAAGTGGTCTCATGCTTGGGTTTCCTCTGATCCCATACTCAGACTATAAGAAAAAACAGAAGGAATTCAACTATGTCGATCCTAACAGCTTCTATTTGTCTGAGGCAATTGTACCTAATGGATTTCTTGCAATTCATCTCAGCCTCTATAAACAAACAAGAGGAATATTTGCTACGTAACTTAAGATGAAATAGATATAACCCCGACCTTTCATTGCGTAAGAAAGCCTAACCAGATCAGGGGAATGTATCTGTATTTACTGGGCAATACAGGCTACTTCAGGTGTGTCAAACTCATGTAGTGGTAAAAAAGAAACTCAAGATTTCATCCTCATCTTCAAGACATTCTGTCTGGAAAGTTGTCTAAAGCTCTGATACTAAGACTGTAGGCAATGGATTCAGTCCTCTGGCACAGTGAAACTATCCACAGTAAGGAGAAAGCCAGTCTTACATAATGGTACTTCAGGACCAGTCTATGCTTTTGAAAGAGGCCTCTTTCAAAGAGGCCTTTAGTTCCTCTTGGGAACTAAAGATGAACATATCAGCAATTTATCCTTCAAGGACCAAATACATTTCCATGGCCTTGCTCGCTCCAACAGAAACATAGAAAGCAATGAAAAAGATACTCTGTTCTGTTTGGATTTTCCTGTATGGGAAGAACACTAAAGAACAAACAGTTCCTGATAGATAAAATTATCATAATAAAAAGCCACACTGCTTTATGCTTTATTGGATGGTACTTGCATACAATGTTGATCAATATGGTATAAAACCTTGTACAAAATAGAACTGTGACAGTGAAAAACAAGAGCAAACAAGGAAAATTTGCCAAGATACACTTATGCTTTGATATGTTTATTACCTGTGGTCTTAGTTTTGCTGCATCTGCCAGGGAATCCAATGTGAATCAGGCCATGACAATAACCACTTAATCAGGAAATAGCTATCAAGAAGCAACTGTCATTGAATCATAGAATCATAGAATCATAGAATATCCTGAGTTGGAAGGGACCCACACGGATCATTGAGTCCAAATCCTGGCCCCACACAGGGCCACCCAAAAATCAGACCATATGTCTGAGAGCATTGTCCAAACACTTCTTGAACTCTAGCAGGCTTGGTGCCATGACCACTGCCCTGGGGAGCCTGTTCCAGTGCCTGACCACCCTCTCGGTGAAGAACCTTTTCCTAACACCCAGCCTGACCCTCCCCTGTCACAGCTCCATGCTGTTCCCTCGGGTCCTGTCGCTGTCACCAGAGAGCAGAGATCAGCGCCTGCCCCTCCGCTCCCCTTGTGAGGAACCTGCAGGCCGCCATGAGGCCTCCCCTCAGTCTGCTCTTCTCTAGGCTGAACAAACCAAGTGACTTGAGCCGCTCCTCATACGTCTTCCCCTCTAGACCCTTCACCATCTTTGTAGCCCTCCTTTGGACACTCTCTAATAGTTTCATGTCATTTTTATATTGTGGCTCCCCAAACTGTAAACAGTACTTGAGGTGAGGCCACACCAGCACAGAGCAGAGCAGGACAATCCCTTCCCTCAACTGGCTAGCAGTGCTGTGCCTGTTGCACCCCAGGATATGGTTGGCCCTTTTGGCTGTCAGGGCACACTGCTGGCTCATATTCAACTTGTCATCAATCAGAACCCCCAGGTCCCTTTACCACAGGGCTGCTTTCCAGCCTCTTGTCCCCCAGTCTGTACATACAGCCAGGGTTACACCTTCCCAGGTGCAGAATCCAGCACTTGCTCTTGTTAAACTTCATGCAGCTGGTGATTGCCCAGCCCACTAGTCTGTCAAGATCTCTCTGCAAGGGCTCTCCACCCTCAACGGAGTCAACAGCTCCTGCCAATTTCGTATCATCTGCAAACTTACTCAAAATATCTTTGAGTCCTGCATCCAACTCATTTATGAACATATTAAAGAGAACAGGCCCTAAAATGGAGCCCTGGGGAGCCCCACTAGTGACTGGCCACCAGCCTGATGTAACCCCACTTATTATAACACTTTGAGTCTGACCCGTCAGACAATTGTTCACCCATTGTATTACGTTTTTATCTAGCTGTATGCTGGCCATTTTGTCCAGAAGGATACTGTGAGAAACAGTATCAAAAGCCATGCTGAAATCCAAAAAGATTACATGGACTGGCTTCCTTTGGTCAACTATGTGGGTGACCTTGTCATAAAAGGAAATTAAGTTTGTTAAGCAGGACCTTCCCCTTGTGAACCCGTGTTGGCTGTGACCAATGACCGCATTGTCTTTCAGGTGTTTTTCAATAACTCCCAGAATAATCTTCTCCATATTTTTACCAGGCACTGAAGTGAGACTGACAGGCCTGTGATTATGATTTCTTGCCCTTATTGAAAATTGGAACTACATTTGTCAGCTTCCAGTCGACTGTCCCAGAGTATATATTGAGTTGGGCTTGTACCTCTCTCCTTATTAAGGAAGAGTAGGTTCTTCCTTAACGCTCAGGTGGTAAAGTTTCTAGAAATGGGTATCTGTTTAAGTGATGATACTTGCGGAGAATCCATGCTTCCTAGCTCCTCAACAGCTTATTTTTACTGTCTTTTTTCCTAATTACTAGTATTCCTCTTTGAGATGCGGCATGCCTAATGTACATTTGTAATCAGTAAAGGATATGTGTATGCTTCTAGGAAATCCTGAACTTGGAGAAATGAATTTCAGGGTTATGTCACTGTATGAATAACTCTAGGGGAATCTGTATGTATATAGAAGTAAGTATTACAGTCTGAGGAATAATAAAAAGGCATCGGTAATGGAAGTTATATAAGACTGTGAACAGAAACACTGGACTTCATGGCAGAGATAACGAGTAAGATACACGGGTAGGATGCATTTTAAACAAAAGCCTGAACTTGCAGTAGCTGCACACTAGATTCAGGCTACTGCAGTTCCTGCAAAAGAAAGCTTATGGAGGGCATAAAGAACTTGGAGTATTGGCTGAGCAAAAAAAAGTAAAAGGCTGAGCAAATGTGACTAGGCTGCTATTCAGTAGCATGGAGTTGTTTAATCACTTCTTATACAAGACAGATAAAAGATAGAAGAAAAGTTGTGTAAGTAGGCTTTGGCTCCTCAATTTAGAAGGCAGGACTGAAACCACATATGAGTTAAAATGTTAACCCTAAATTCAAGCAGTGAGGAATTATGTAGAATACAATACAAACAAAGCTGGCATTTTTAACATAAAAAATGGACAATGTCAGAATAACAGAATTGCCTAGAAGGCGTGAGTGATTGAAAACTTAATTGGTAACTTATGTACTAGTTTCTGTACAATACCAGAAAACAGGTGGTCTTTCCAGGAAAAAGAGAGAAACTGACTTCATTAAAAAGGACTTTGCTTTTATTTGCAAAGTGATGGTGTAAAACTTACTGAGGATATGCAGTCCAGGAAACATCTGGTTCTGTCCTTCTGACATATTTTATGTGGTCTGCCAACATCACTTATATATAATTATACCAGTTTTAGCAGGACTACTGCCTCTGGAATTCATGAGTACAAATATGTTGTAATGTTGGCAGACATTTATGCTTTTCTAAACTTTCTAAGCCACGATGTTTGTGCAAGATCCTAGCTGAGGAATTTATTTGCTGGGTTAGATCAGTTCAGCTTCCACATGATACAATATAACTATTAATTTTGTTATCGTTGCTGTTTGTAGGACCCCCAAGCACAAAGCAGGCATTCACTATACATAATAGAGAATGTTGTCCATCATAACAAAGGGTAAAAAAGTGAAGATAAACCAGCATGTACAAAGAGATTGTGGGACAATGTCAATTAAATGGGCTTGTCTTTCGCACACTAGCAGATTAATCATTGTCTGTTGTTTTTTGTTTGTTTGTTTGTTTGGTTTTTTTGGTGGGGGAGGATTTTCAGACACTACAGCAAAGAGGTGAGCATGAAGAGGGTATGGAAAGGAAAGTTATGCATGTTTATAGGGAGCTCCATGTAGGTTTGAACAGTAACATTTTTTTTTTTTTTTTAACAAATAAACAGATGGGCAATATGTGGACCAATTAAAGCTTGAACCTCATCCCTGGATAATAAATGAAAAATGATTCATAGAATGAGAATAGCTGTCAATGTCTTTAAAAATGATTGTTGTTGTTGTTGTTGTTTTGTTTATTGTGAGGGGAACTGTCAAAAATGCAAAGAGCTGCATGAGCTAATCTAAGTGTTGGGTTTTGAAGACACTCTTGGCAGCAGTGTATAAACAGATATGCCTGAGACAAAAACACCTTTGTCAGGGCCAAGATGCTACAATAAGTGAGCTGTAAAATAACTATGACCTTAATGAGAATTTTAACAGCATGAATGGATGAAAAAGGACCCATTTTAGAGAGGGTTCTGCAGGCATAGCTAAAAGTCTAAATTAAAGCTAGCACCCAGGTTATGGGTACCTGTGACTGGCAGGATGGTAAGAGACCTTTGAGAATTTGGAGAGGAGGCAGGGAAGAGATGGCTTGAAGGTGAAGACTGAGAATTTGGTCTTAACTATATTGAACTTGAGATGATAGCCAGGCATTCCTGAGGGCATGTCAGCAAGGCATGCCTTGATCTTACGTGATAAAGGTAATGTTTTCGGTAAGGGAAGAGAGGTCTGGAATCAAGTGGTGTCTGAGATCCTTCAGATAAAGCTGATGTAATTTGTAGGTGAGATGAGACCAAGAGGGAGTCTGTAAGAGAGGAACAGGAACTACTGGAAGTGTAGAAAATATGACCTAAGAAGAATGGTGACAGAATTTTCATCTGACAAAAAAAAATAAAGAAAATATAGTCTATTTAAGCATTACAGGTAGCTGCAAAATGGAGAAAATTAACTGTTCTCCACTGCAATTATGACAAGAACATGTCAGCTGGTGTTGTTACAAGGACTATTTAGGTAAATGATGAGAAAAACCTGCAATAATAGGAGTAGCAATGCATGAAGGCTGTGGTGTCCCCTCCACTGGATTTTTTAGGAACAGATATGCATCTGCCGTGAAAAGCACGAGCTACAGCCAACCTTGCCTAGGGCCATGAGGATGGTGCTAGTGATTTCTTGCAGTCTCTCCCAGCTCTAAGAGTTTACAAAAACTTGAAGGTCCATGAAAAATCTCAAAATGGGAGACCTAACATATATTCTCCACCTTTTAAATTGTTCATATGCATCCGGTATTGTATGTGTTGGTTTCACTGATATTTAACATTTTTTCACATCCTATATGATTTGAAAGACGAGGTCATACATATGAACTTCTGTAGCTGTTAACATATGTAGCTCTGAAAAAGTGTTTTCCCCATGCCCAGCAGCAGATCAAAGGCACAGCAGGGAGCTGGCGGCACAGGGCCTCAGGCCGTGCCTGGCCCTGCCTTGGCGGCAGCAGGTCATGGCAGCAGCATCCACGGCCCGGTGGGCACGGGCCTGCTGCTTCCCTTCACGCTGGGAGGGTCTGGGACAGGGTCTGGCACCCCCACATAGCCACTGGGGGACAGGCAGCCCCGCTGGGGCACAGGGAGGAGGAGTGGGCTGTGGTAGCAAAGCTGATGGGAACAGCCCCAGAGGCAGCCCAGGGAAGGCCCAGCACTTAGCAGCACTGACGTGACCTTGATGAGAAACCGGGGGTGCTGAGAGCCGGCTGTGGCACCCTTCCTTGCAGCAGGGAGGCTGGTGCCATGTGCCTGAGGACCTAGAGGGGAACTAGAAAGGCAGTCGTGACACCAGAGAAAAGGTAAGGTTTAGTAAGCTGTTTTGAATAGTGTTTTTATGGGTATTATTATTAATGAGATTTTTTTCTGTATATTTTGTGCTGTAGATATCAGTGCTATTGTAACTAGACTACTAATAAATTTTAGTTGTATTTTGGTTAGATGATTAAGATATCAGACAGGCTTACTGTAAATGCTTAGTTCCGTGTACATGGTGTACATTCCCTCCTGCCTATAAGAGCATTTTGAGTGTAATGTATACTTTACTTTCTTTTGTTTCAAGATAATGAATAATCTTTTCATATGAAAGTTTGATGCCTTCCTCTTAAACAGGATTACTTAATTTATTCAATGCTTTATTGTATTAAAATTGATAGGGTATTTGATGGATAGGATACAAAGTTTTAATGCCCTCTTTCAGAGAGAGGAAATAGAAATTCTTTGAGTATTACAGAACTATGACCTGGTTATACTTGGGTATTTTCTGTAGTAGTGATAATTATGCAGAAAAATCTCTTTAGCCTAAAATGGCAGTGTTAATAGCCTTTTAAGGGAAGAGTGATGTGTAAATTTGTGGAGCCTTTACAGCAGGAAGAATAATCTTGGTCAGCCAAAACTTTGCTACAGGGGCCAGACAGAATTAAAGCGATACAAGGAAACAGCTTGTCTTAAAAGTCCAGCCCTGTCCAGTGGCTGCTTGTTAAATACAGTCTTGGGTACAGTGTTCCCTCCATTCTGTCTCCCAAGTAGCTACCTGTTCAGGTTTTTCTTAAATTTCTGAATGAATGGGAAGGAAATGCAGACAGCTATGAGCCCGTAATGTGCTGGAAGCAATGACCCAGTCACACTTTCATGCTCAGCATTAATTGAATCCCTGAAAATAGGAATTATCTGAAGAGAATCAGGTGGCTTGAAATGATATTAATACTGTTTTTTTTTGTTTGTTTTCAACAACATCGTTTTCTTCTCAGTTTTACCACTTATGTTTCTCTTTTTGATTGTAAAGGTTTCTTCCATTTTTTTTTGAATGTGTTCAGAAGCCAAAGAGACTTATTACATGAAGAATTTAACTAAGCTTTTCCCCAAACGCGTTATTTATTCATCCACTTTTTTTTTTTTTTTCATCATAAGCCCACCTGTTAGCTTTCCTCATTTATCTGGGATAGTACTGAGGGTTTTTTGGAAATTGTATATTTATATGAATGTAACTTATAATTTTATTGGTTGAAATGACAAATAAAAAGAATGGGGAAGTGCTGGCCAACCTATTTCCTAGGATATTTATGTCTGAAATTTGAATCTCCTTAGTATGTGTTGACCAAAAGAATTAAATCATCTGTTCCTTGTATGTTTTAAACTTGTGGCCAGTCATAACTGTAACTGTAAGCTGAAACGAGTTGCACTGATGCAAGCTGTGAACTAGTCTGGTGCTCCGCGTTCAAAATTGATGGTTTTCATTGGCATGACTCTAGGATTGTACTTCAGTTCCTAAGTAACCACAGTGGAGCTCTAGAAATAACCAGGCTCTCTATCTGACCATTGTCTAAAACACTTGAATGCCAGTAATAATTTCATCTTGTTTTTTTTTTTTTTGTTCACAACATCAAGCTCAAAAAGTTCTTGTCAGTATTCATTACTGAATCTTAAAGTTACAGCTCAAAATGATCATTTTGAACTGAATTGGTAATAATCTCTTAGACTGTCATGCTGTTCATCAAGGAAATAATCCAAGCAGCAGAAAATTGTTTGGAAATCAAACCCCTCTGTGTTAAAGTGGTAATCCTGACATTTTTTTTTTTCCAACTCAGTCAAAGATCAGAATGGAATAGGAACAACATTTTATTGCATTTTGCTCTGGTGTTTGTAAGATGAATTTTAGCATTTTTGTTTAATACAATCTGGTGAAAATTCATCTGTCATTCTTCATGTACTGCAGGAGGCAATTGAGCAAACACTGATGATACTGTGTTATTGTGGGTGGCAAAGATGAAGAGCAACTACAAATTCTGTGGAAAGACCTCAGAATATAGCATGAGTGGATGGTAAGGGGGATGAAATTCCACTTATGTAAGTGTAATGGGATGCACATAGAAGGAAACAACCCTAACTTTGCATGAGCGGTGGTGGATTCTCAAGTTGCTGGGTGGGCGGTCAATAGCAGACACCCACGACAACATCTGCTTTGTCCCCTTGATCCTCACCGAGAGGCCCCCTACCGCGACATCCCTAACAGTGGGGCCGCACAGTTCAGTCTCTCCCTTACACACAGCACAACGCCTCCGCTGCGCCTGCCCTGCCCGTCCCTCCTGGACAGCCGCTAGCCCCCCGTCCCAGCTCTCCAGTCATGGGACTTATCCCACCAAGTCTCACTGATACCAATGATATCACAGCTGTGGAAAAGGTCCAAAGCTTCCAGTTCATCCCGTTTGTTCCTCATACTGTGTGTGTTGGTATACAAGCATTTCAGATGTGCTCCTGAACCTGCAGCACTCCCTGGAGCGGCACAGATGCTCCCATTAGCCTTGCCTCCCTCAGACAGTGCCACACCATCCCTTGGCTTAACCTCAGTGTCTGATGGTATCCCCTGCCCCCACTGATCCTGGTTCAAAGCCCTCTCAATCAGTCTCGCCAGGTTACAAGCCAAGAAACATTTCCCTCATCGAGACAGCTGTATCCCATCAGGCCCCAGCAGACCTCTCATCTCAAAGACTCTTCCATGATTATAAAACCCCAAATTTGGGAGGAGGCACCTGTCTTGGAGCCAGGCATTGATGAGCTGGGCTTGCCCATTTCTTTCTCTGTCTCTCCCCATTACTGTGGGGAGTAAGTGGGAACGTGTTCAAAACAAAAGCAAGTGTGTGTTTTCAAAACATACCTATGGCATTCCTCACCTTAGGATGCTGTGGATGCACAAAGTCAGTGCCTGAATAAATTAAGGAAATGGAGGTCTATCAAGGGCTGTGTAAGTGTCCTAAGATCCTTTATTACTGGATGTCCATAAGTCATAAACCACTGGAGGCTAGCTGTATGTTTGGCTTTTTAAACTCTTCCTTAAGCATTGATACTGGAGAGCATCAGAGACAGAATACTTAGGCTAGATGGACTATTGCCCTAATCCTGTGTCTTACACTAGACAATCTAAGTGTTCTGAGTGAGGCACTATCTGAATATTTTTGGGGGAAAGAATGGGTGGATTTCAGGCATGATTCTGAGAAAACACTTTATTATTTTGTTGCTACAATGCAGAGTGACATCTTTTTGCCTTTTCGCTTTCTCCTTACCCTTTGCTTTTTTTGTACCTTGATGCTTTTGCTTTTTTTGTACCTTGATGCTTTTCTTCTGCTTGCTTTTAATCTCTGCTTCTCTTTCATTTATTTTTCCTGTGTACCACATAGTCCTTCAGCCCTAAACATGAAATAGAAGTGAGCACCCACACCAGTGAATATGCTCTGCAAAGAGTTTCTGGTTTTCCTTCTGTGTTCTTGGCTTTCAACTGGGGAGCTGAGCTGAGCTTAGCCTGGAGTCCTCAGTCTTCCAGCTACAGCGCACGATCAGGAGATGCCATAGGGGGAGGTTTGTAAAGAGTTATGATTCTTCTTTAATGTTGGCCTCTGTTATTACTACTTTGCAGAAGAACTTGCAGTCCATTGTACGCTTGTTCTCCCAGTGTTTAGAGAAAAGTGATGTCAGAGCAATGGCACAGTCAGAGCTCCTGGTCCAGCACCAGTGGCTGACACCTCGCTGGGATCCCGAGGCGGTCAGCCTTGTTTGCACTGTGACTGTAATGCTTCTGCTGTGCTGTCAGTGTTTTGCTGGCAGTGGTGAATGTTTGGAGGGATACACATTTTCCTGTTTTGATCCAGGCACTCGTGCAAGGCTCTTGGATTTTTCCAAGATGGAGCTTTTCTAATAAGGTCACCTTGAACTGAACTAACACAAACAAATGGGGCATTGATAGATTTTTGGAAGTGGTGTACTGCTTCCTTTTAAGTGGGTGGAATTAAAGTTGGCCTATGGCAAGCTCCATTGAAAATCCTGTTTAATACTTGTTATGCTCTTATTCTTTTTAGGAAGTATTTAAAATGATATATATATACACATAGCACAACATTTTCCCCCTTCTCTATTATGTAATAATCCAAAGGACTTTGGTAAAAGGCATGGAATGTTTTTGAAATGAGACAGGAGACGTTAATTTGGCCTCCACTCCTTGGTCTTGGCATTGACAAATTAATTCATTGGCAAATTAAAATATTCCCTTTTAGCTTCCGATGACCCAAACTAGTTTAAGCCCACAAGCCATCAGTCTTTCTTCATCTACCCTTCCTTCCTTGAGGCCATTGCTATTGATTTTATAACAAGCAGGGTCTGGTATCATCAAACACATGCTGAGTGATTGCTGTGACATAACAAATTACGTTTTCCATAGGTTTTAGTCAAAGGGGTTTTGTTTATAATCTTAACCCCCCCCCCCNATCAGTAGGCCTTGTTCATTCCTTCAGCACTGTATTTTCAGTTACGGGGAAGGGAGTTGTAAGGACAAAGGAGAAAATAAGTACCAAGAAAAGACATATTTGTCAGGTAGTTGATGTCTGAGAAACCAAATGTACCCATAACGACGTTTTAGCTAGGTATAGTTAGACACTCCATTCCTAGATCCTGGTGGTGCTGTAGGACTCTCAGATCTCTGTATCTCTCCTTAATATCTGAACACCTATGGCTTTTTCTCATGACATTTGAAGTGTTTATCTTGAACAGTGTTCCCAGATAATCACACTATGTAACTTTCTATCAGACAGAAGGACTGTTACCATTTATTTATTATATATGTAACAGTAACACTCAGTGGTAGATCCAAGCCAAACCAGAGTGCTAACCACTGAGTAAACGCACACAGAGATATCAACTCTTCTGTGGTTTCCCAGGGCATGGTATTTATGGATGACGATGCAGTGACAGCAGTAACCAGTATTGTGGTGCTCTTTAAAAGTTAAAAAAAACTGTACTCTTAGTGTAGCATAGTTATCAAACATTGAATGTATGTTATTTATCTGTATTTTTGGGTAAGTGATCTGAATACTAGAACTGAAAGGAAAGATATCATTTAAAATGAAAAGAGAAAATTCAGGTTTGCTTTCAGGATGTCAGCTAACAAATCCAAAGAGTATTTTGTCACCCTTTAAGTCTTTCCTTGCTGATTTCTTCAGTCATATTCACTATATGCAATATGCATTTGAATTTTGTTTTGTCAGTTTCTTCATAAAGAATTCCAAGCAAAATGTAGTTGCTTCAGTCTTAGACTTAGTACTTTTTCACACTGTGTCACTTTTAAGACTTGCAGTGTACTCCAAGATGTCACTGAATACAGTGGGAGCTTTGTGTTCTATTTATTTACAGTAACTATAATTTTCCTCTAATTGCAAATCCTTTTGGTGTGCAAGAAAACGTAGGCACTTCATTTCCTTGAAAGGCTTTTGGTCATATCAACCTAGAAATGATTCAACCTGTTCTCACTCCCAGCAAAGACAGAAAAATCTTTGCCAAGTATTTGCTCTTGACCAAAGCTTCAAAATGTTTATAGATGCTCTTGTTGCATCTAGCAAGGAAGAAAAATCCTGTAGAGTTAGCCAAGTTGAAGGCTCTTCCTGATAATCTGCTGTAAAGAATGTCCAGACATTCCCCATCTCAGCTCCATGCCTGCTGACCCTGGGAATGTCAGCCATTAAACATTGAATAGAAGTATTTGGAAGTTATGTTAATCTTGTCATTTTCTCAGCTGTTGCAAAATAAAATTATATTAACGGCAGTATTCTATCCGTTCACATTTCTTTTGGTCACAGCAGCAGATTGAAAGCAAAAAGTTCTTTGTGCTTTGTTGATCTAATTTCAGAAAACTAATGTATCTAATAAAAAAGTGTAGGGCACATATTTCCCAGTGTATGGAAAGCCCGAGTTATCTGAGGGTTTCGCTATTCAGACATAAGACACAGCTTCGGGAATGCAGGCTTCAGTAGATCTTCTCGTGGAGATGCTTGCTTCCACATGCAGCAGTTATGATGTTGCCTTTGCTTCTGTGTCATGGAGAAATCACTCCGTAAAACCCTCCCAGAATGTGATGCTAATGAATAGATTTTTTTTTGCTAGATGATTGATCATGCTACAACCAGAAGCTGCCAGTCACCTACAACGTCCAGTGACTGCTTGCTTTTCTCCTATGCATACACACTTTGGAACCATCATGTCGTCTCTTTGTGCTAGATATCTACATTTACTAGTTGCTCAAAACGGATGACTTTGGGAAGATTTTGTCTTCAGAAAAGTCTTTAACTTTAGAATTAGTTCCCATCTTGCAATCCAAGTTGCTGTGTCTTTGGGGCATAATACATAGCCTATGCCTGAGAAAAGTCGAGAATGTTGGCAGACATGGAGGCTTTGGGCTGCAGTTGGATGAATATGTTATTTTTTGACTCCTTTTGTTTTGAGATAATACAAGTTTTTTTTTTGTTTGTTTTGTTTTGTTTTGTTTTGTTTTTTTGTTTTTTTGTTTTTTTGTTTTTTCCACTTGTTGACAGAGTCCTATTATTAACACTCTCTTTTTGGTAGCAGAAGGAATCGATTATCAGGATAAAGATGATAGCACTAGCCATATAGTTGCTGTGTATTTCTTGCTCTGCTTCCCTCTTGTCTTTTCAATTAGACTGTCTGTCCACAGCTGCCAAAACCAATTGAAATCTGCCATTTTTATGCAAATTAATGGTTTTGTTATGCTGCAACTACTTAAAAAAATTCAGCCTTTAAAGTCTTTGTAAACATACGGCTGATCAAAGAATCAACAGTGACCAGCCTTATTTTGTTTATGTAGGTCAGTGCACACGCTTACCCCTTCACACCCCCCCCACTTTCTGCTCTGATGGGAGGATGTCCATTAGAGATCAGAGGTACTTCAAGGTGCGTAGACATTATGGTCTTGGTCTCCTTTTTGTATCTTCTGGTACTATTTGAAGCATGATGATGGACTTACAAGGTTAACATTAGTTTCAGTTTCCTTACTCTAACCTGGTCTCTTATATGAACTCCAAATCTCCTTATATATATATAAAAAAACTTAGTAATGTCAGTGGAGCTGGGGTAACAGCAAAGAAATAACGGCTCTTGCTCTTTGACAGTATGGCTGAACATCCCTCCTCCTGCTAAGTCTTTTGGAAGGAAGCTTATTTTCTGAAACTTTGGGTGTGGAGAATCAAGTTCTGAGTTCTTGGAGCTGACTCAGGCTAGGTGTTCTGTTCTTCAGCACAATCTCCTTCATGTTTTCATGGGTCCAGCCAGAACTAGAAATAATTAACCCATATAATACTTCAAATGGAAAACACTTCAATGGAGCAGTTTTTATTAACCAAAATACAAAGAAAATCAAGTGAAACGTTTTGAATACAATGTTTCTGATTTAAATAATTTTAATAAGTACAACTGTTTCAGGCTATGGAAAGCAATATTAAACAAATTTTATAATTCAACTCATACGAAACATCTGATGTTAGCAGAATGCTAAGGGCAATAAGTCAAACACTCAAATGTTAGGTAGTACTAGAATTAGGTTCACTCAGTAAATATTAATGCTACCTTCCTGTGACACTACTGCTTCCTACTTTCATTGAGGAATATCAGCTTCCTGACAAAGTCACGGTGCAGGTTGACCTACGCAGATTTGAATGGAAGAACAACATGTAATAGAAAATAGCTGTACACTGTTAAACGGACTGCCTGAAATGTACAGATGCACTATACTTTTCTAACAAAGTTCTCAGCCACTTAGGAAATGGTGGGATGCCTTTGTCCTAAGCATTGCTTTGGGACAGAGCACTGCATACAGGCTAAAGGTGTAGCCGCAGAGAGTTTAGCTCAAGGCGGATTTTGTACAGTGGTGGTGCTGTGTCCCTGGACCTGTGGTCTGTTCTTGGTGCTGCTGATTGGTGACCCTTGGAAAACATAAGAAAATGACACCTGTGTACCACATGGGAGGGATTTGGGGCAGGGATCAGATGTAAACAGGGGTATTAACAGCAGTCAATAGGTGATGTGAGACTAATACCCACTGTTCCTAATTCACAGCCCGCAGCATCTGCTCTTGTAAATGACATTTGGTAGGGGAACCTCCCTCACATATGGTTGACACTCAGATGTTTGACCTCGAACGCAGACAGGCAGAACAGAGCTGCTACATCCAGACGTGCCGCACAAACTTTGTGGAGCTGCCTGTTGGGCTTCCTTTCAAATCTAGAATGAAGTGGGTACCTCCTTACACTGCATTGCTCTGTTCTGTTATGAATTGGACTGATGACGGGACAGAAGACCAGACTTTGAGGTGGATGTTTTAGTATCTAAGTAAAATCAGCAAAGTAAACTCCGAAGGCTTTTTTTGTGTGTGTGTTTCTCAGTGATAAACATTCATTAGCTTGAATTTATTTTCTCTTTTGTCTTTGCCTAATAGTATTTCTATAGAAACTTTCAAGTTGTTAGGCATTTTGTTTTAACAGTTCCAGACTAAAAAGACCGGTTGTAAATAATACTGTCTAGTTTTTTTCTTAACAGGCAACTGAACCGAGCGTAGGAGCGACAGAGGAAAACATCACTGGGACTGGACTTGTAACCTCCATTGCTATTGTCCCTTCCCACACATTACTCCTAATTGCCTGGTGCTCACTGGTTGTTTGGTGTGCTTTCATGGGGTAAATTAGACTTAGGGCTCCTAATGCTCCATCAGAGTGCCACAGAAATGCTGCCCAAGTATGAGGGCTACACAGCTGGTTAAGATCTCTTCTAAAAATTGTGATAGTCTAATTCTATGAAGGTAGGAGTTATGCCAAGTATCCTCTCTACCCACACAGCCCCAAAAGGGCAGCACAAAAGCCCGAAGGCTAATTAAGCTCTATATTACGTGCTTTCAGCACTTGGCAGCGATAAGGTCATATATACATACCCTCTGTCCAAATCCCTCTTGTAATGCTGGTGATGTAGAAACACAGGGCTCCAATATTAATGATTATGGACCTGCAGACAGAGAGGAACAACTAATGGATTGCTAAATTCATACCCTAGCCTGATGTGAGGAGGTGTCTTGGATTTAACAACTAAACAATTAAGGTGAACTTAAATTAGTCTGTATAAGAAAGCTGTGCAAGGCTGAAGACAACAGAATGTATTATCCAAAGTAGAGGAAAAGACATATTGAAATCTTTATTATGTATTAAATTAAAAATTCCTGAATCTGGATTCAAATGTATCAGGGCCCGTGTCTTAGGTTTGTAACTTTTCATAAATTCAGTCCAAATTCTGACCTATTCAAGAGTGATAAATATCTCCTAGTGTTTCTATTCCTTAAATTTTTGGATTTTTCCAAGGCATTCTTCGTTCTCACCTCTGTCTTGCTCTTCATTTTGAAGGCATCAGTTCAGGGAAGTGGCTGAAAGACAGAAAAACACACACACAAAAATTGTTTGACTGCAGGTATTCTTTGTAAAATATTCCTCTTTTACTGGAGAAGATATGAAGGTGAATCAGGAAATGGATGGCATTTTCAGGTCACATGAGTCAGTACCTCAGAATTCATCATTTTCACCAAATATCTGACTGCTTTTTGGGACTTGAAGTTAGATGGCCCTTATTTAATGCTTGTATAACAACTCCTTTAACTGCCTTGTCTGTCGGAGATTTTAATGAAAAGAAAGAGGCAATTACCAAAATGAGCTCACAGAACACATTTATAAATGCAAGTGCACATTTGTTTGTTATATAGTTGCGTTGAAAATATCACCTTAAGCATTTGTTATAAAGAGCCTTAATCATACAAATACCATGAGAAATACTGCTTTATTCTCTCCTTTGATCACAAACAGTAAATAAAAACTCATCAGAAGCACACCTAGCTCTCAAAAGTCAAGTAATTTAGAATCTCATCTCGCTGTTCCTAACTCACAGATATTACAGATACTAGACAGTGTAACCTTTAGATACAGCACATAATGTGAGACACTCATCTGACAAAAAACAGGAGAGAGTTTGCAACTCTGACATTTATTTCCCTGTGATTTAAAGCAAGTATTGCTATGGTGTGTTTTGCTAAGACAAATAAAATCTTGCTCAGTCTGAACTTGTCTAATGTCTGCTACTGGGGAACGCAAAGCTACAGCCTTGCCCGTCCTGCTTTTTAACAGCGTACTACCCTACTGGAACCACCTGAGGATGGCAGATTTCAATCCTCTGGGTCATCTGCTTTCCTGGGATGGAGAAGCCATTCGTATTTTTCCATATAACAACATCACAAGTCCCTGGCATTTAAATACAGCAGAGTCATGACGGTCCAGCCGCAGAGGATGACTTTGCCAAACGCAGGCAGGAATGCCAAGGACTCACACCACCCAGATGCAGCTGGCCAAACGCTTTAGTGAATCTCAGTGGGAAAGAAGGGAGAAACAGTGACGTAGACCTGATGAACAGGTCTCTCAGCAAGGCCACACTACCAAGGTGGGTTCAAGATGCCAGACTGAACGAGTGCTGGGTTCTGTAGAACTGGTTCAGGAGAGGGAGCTTGTTGACATGCGCCGTGCTCCTGCTGGTCTGCTCGGGAAAGGTTCCCGTCATCAGGAGGGTTTCTCCTGAGTAGTGACAATGTGATTGGAAGAAAAAAACAACTAGTGTTTTCAATGGAGTGAAAAAAGCAAAATGAGATGGCAATAAAGCCTTTGAACTCTGGTGTTGTGAAGCAAGCTAGGTTTTTCACTATAATTGAAGCATAGAGCATAGCTCAAGGCTCAGTTTCAAGCTAACTCCTCACTTCTTTTTTTTTTTTTTTTTCCTTTTAACCTAACTTAAACTTTGGGCTTTCAGTATCTGAGTGTGTTTTTCTAAATGAGGAAAGGCAGCCGTACTATCCAAGGTGCTCTTGATGGGTAATGTGAAGACAGGCCTTCCTTTACTCTGTGGCTTCCCTACCTAAACAGATGGAAATCCACCCCCTTCGCTGCTTTCTAACGCTCCTTATGTCCTGCCACCACAGGGAGGAGCCGAAACCTGGCTTCCCACCAAACTGGCCAAAAGCCTGAAGGTGCTGCGCAGCCTTTCCTCTTCCAACTGCGGTGCCTGACTGCTTTTGCATGCTGCCACCCCTTAACGTCCTCTGCTTTGTGGCAAGCAGGGATCAAGAATTACTGATAGCAAGAAATATAATGGCAGGAAAATGCAGAGCAAAGGAGGAGGAGATCCATACTGGAAGGAAGGCTGGATGGAACTGGGACTTGGTCCTGTGGAGGTTTTTTCTTTCTCAAATCAGATAGCATCTGCTTCTTTCTCCCCTATCCTCAGTGTAGTACTTCTGGATTACATTAGGGTATCCCTGTTTATTTTGGTTGTTTTTTTTTATGGAGGCTTTGCCTGGGATCGAGACACCACTCTGCAAGGTACCTGCCCAAAGAGGCAGCCCCAGAGCGCGGGTGTATTATAATTACAGTATGTCTGGGGATTGCTTTGCCTAAAATGGTTCGTCTCGCTTTCTCAACTCATCTGATTTAACTCTGCCCTTAGACATAGAGTTTAAATTATGTTACATTTGGTAGCTTTATTTCAAATAAGGTTAATCTTATGACCAGTTTCATATATCTTTTTAGGTCTTTGCCCACGAGCTTCTCAAAACAAAATCAAATGACGTATCAGTAATCATTGACATCATCACTGTTCTTGCCTGAGGGTGGTTAGTTATAAAGCACGTGACTTAAAACTTATGGAGATGATATAAAGTATGATTTCAATGGATTTTTTCTTAGGACATAGTGTATATCATTAACCAGGTATCATATAATAGCTCTAAAAGTATCCTATTTATTTATTTATTGTTTTTACATGTGTACCCACTCTTTCATAGCCAAACTGCAGAGGAATTGTTAGGGACTGAAGTATGCATCAATCTGGGTGCTAATTATTATTTTTTTTTACTGGCAGTGGGTTTTGCATGCACAGTGCCTACCTTTCATTGTTAAAGTATTGATTTTTTTTTTCAGCAGTTGGAAGAACAAGTATATCTCCTATTTAAAAAGAAAAGGTCTAAAGCTGTTGTAATAGATGAAGACACAGACAAAACATGAGACTTTCCGATGTGCACAGATACATCTTAAAAACACGCCATACAAGTTAATGGGGTATGTATATGAATCATCCTATATCTGCAGTCACTTTGATAGCACTTTTTAGTTGTTAAATGGATTCTTAAAAGTATTTTCTAGAGAGGAGGAAATTTCACGGGAAAGCGACGCTGCACAAATATACATTACAGTGGTGTTTTACAGAACAGTATTGTTATAGCTAAGGAAACATCCTTGACTCTCAGGGTTATATGACTGTGACAGAAAAAAAAAATTGGCCTTCAGTATTTTTTGTGCTTTTTTTTTTTTAAATACCAACAAACAATCAGTAAGAATGTTCCAAATTCCACAGCTTCATTTTTAATGGTAATTACAAACTTTCATTAACATTTCTCCTTGAAAAAGTTTCTTTTCTAATGTAGCCAAAGTTACACTCTCCCTTGAGCTGGATGTTTCAAGCTATTTGGCTTTGCAACGTTTTGGCACGCAGATAAGTTTTGATTCTAGTTGTTTTAATTAAGTATATTTTCACAGGATTACTCTAGCGTGGATCAATTCCATGTTTTTGTTTGTTTTAATAAACTCGCAGTGCTTTTACTCTTCTAAATGGAGGTCTCGCTGCAAATAACACAAGTCAGTCTGTGCTGCGGTTTGCAGCAGAAACATGCAAATGCTGCCACAAGAGAGCGAAAAAAACAACAACAAAACAACCAAAAAACAAAAAAGCTTTGGTGGAATTCACCAAAACACACGTACGAACAAAACCAACCTCCTGCTTTAACACAGATGGGCCGGCTAAAGCGAAAGGCACGCAGCGGGCGCCCCGGGCGTGCGGCAGCGCTGCGGTACCTACCTGGGCACGGTGCTGCCAGCCGGGCTGCGGGAGCTCCCGCCGCGG
>VXAA01005661.1:0-37425 GCA_013399115.1 Anseranas semipalmata
TTTTTTTTTCTTTTTTCTAGACAAATAGACAAAAATAGACAAAATGACAATACTGTAATTATAACCTGTATTAATAGGAACACTGTGTAAGCCTGAGCAAGTATCTGAAATCACTTCAGTTTATATTGAAAGAGTTATGAAATATAAAATATATATATATATATTTCTACAATACATAGAAAATTTTAGATGATGATTTTCTAACATTGCCAATACTTGCTACATGCACAGGAAGTTCATCTACTGCCAGACTTGCTAAAAAACTTACAAAGATTTAAGATGAGGTAAATCTAGTTGAGAAAATCAGAAACATGTTTTATAATTCAATGTATTTTTAGAAACATTGTGTAGTTTAACAGTCATAATTTCTTCAGTACTTTAACTTAAATTTGTTCAGTGTAAAAGTGAAAAGATCTTTTTTTTGCAAGTTCAGGGCAGCAGCTGAAAGCAACCCTGACCTGACTGAAGAAGTGCAAGGATTTATTTCTTACAATTGAGATAAAAATTCAGTGATGGAACTCAGACATAAAACAGAATATGTGCTACTTCGTTTTACCATAACTACACTGAATCTGCATTGATTGGAAACAGAAGCCCTCACTAATATCAGAAAATCTGTTGGCTTAAAATGGGCTTTCTCACACTGATTTCCTGAACACAGCCATGTAAATAATTGTTTCTATCTTGTCCTTCACAAGTACTTTCTCATTTCACCAAGTTAATTTAATTGTTTAAAATTGAAAGAGGAAATAACTGTCCAATTTGTAACACCTCTAGTTCAAGCTCATTGAAAGCTGCATGAAAAGAATACTCATTAGAACTTGTTCTAACAAAAGAATTCCAAACCTGTCAGCAAATACACTGAAAGCTTACTTCTGCTATCACCCAGAATTGACACTTTTATTTAATGACATATTAAGCATATACCATATGTGGAAAAGGTAGGAGACAATAATTCAGATATTATTATACTTTTGTCTATGTACAAAAACAGGAGTAGGATCATCATTATAAAGGATCTGAATTTAAAAAGCAGCACATTAAAGAGTACAGAAAAAACTACTGCAACAACAAAAACACACCAAACCAACACATTCCATTCTGGTAAATATGCTTGTATTGTTGCTGTTATTAATAAGGGACCACAGGCTCTGTGTTGGCCTGGCGGTGCAGCGTCTCAGGACATGGCTGGGCTGGCCTTGACCCCTGTCTTGATTTAGTTTGCCTTAACAAGTGCCTAGTGGCCAAGTGACCATTGCTGAATATGTTGGAGCTGGGTATAAGAACTTGACTTTTCTACCACTGGGAAAGAAAAAAAAGTACAGTGGTCAAGCTGATCATCTGTATTAGTGAGTCATACTTATCCTTGCTATAATAGCACACATGAATTTATGGCCACCTTTTTCTAATTCATCAGCTCGTTAATTTTTTTTTTTTTTTGTAATCCTCTACCATAGATCTATCATGTCATCGACTTTGCAACATTTCTGTTTCCCTTTGAAGAAATTTATTAAATGTGATAATACCTAATCCAACATATAATAATAAAAAGTTTGACTTTTTTTTCTGTTATTGGAATCATGTATCAAACATTAGAATAAAAGAAAAATTCAGTAACTTATCCATTGTCCTCTAGAACTTGGTCTGCAATCACAGAAGTAGAAAAAGAAACGGAAACCTCTCTCAACTCTTTGCCTTTGTTAGGGCAACAAAGATGGTAAAGGGTCAAGAGGGGAAGACGTATGAGGAGCGGCTGAAGTCACTTGGATTGTTCAGCCCAGAGAAAAGGAGACTGAGGGGAGGCCTCATGGTGGCCTGCAGCTTCCTCACAAGGGGGAGCAGAGGGGCAGGCAATGCTCTCTGCTCTCTGGTGACAGTGACAGGACCCAAGGGAACGGCTTGAAGCTGTGACAGGGGTGGGTCAGGCTGGATATCAGGAAAAGGTTCTTCACCGAGAGGGTGGTTGGGCACTGGAACAGGTTCCCCAGGGAAGTGGTCACAGCAACGAACCTGACAGAGTTCAAGAAGCATTTGGACAACACTCTTAGACATAGGGTCTAATTTTTGGGGTGGTCCTATGGAGACCCAGCAGTTGGACTCAACAATCCTTGTGGGTCCCTTCCAATTTGGGATATTCTATGATTCTGTGAACTCTTAGTGGAGAGATTTGGACTCCACAGAGCTGCTGCTGCTGCACCTTGACTTGCTGATAGCAGAACTAACTAATTTGTAGTATATAATTGGGTGACATATTTGAGTCACAGACAGGCTTCTAAGAACAACTACAGAATATACAAAACTTTTTGAGCTGGGCAATGACTTGCAGGTGGATTGAGCAATCCTCAAAATGCTGTTCATTTTGTAGATCAAGGGGAAAATGTATGCAAAGAGTTAAAACTGGAGACCAATAATTTCCATTAAGCACATATAGCAGAGAAGTTTGTGGATTTCCCAGTCATAGAAAAAAGTTTTCATCTGTTACTCCTTGGCAGCCACAGATTGTTAACACTGTCTGCTGAGCATTGATGATTGCTGAAAACTGGAATGTGTTGTTAACCTGACTGTTGGTTGTACCAGTGCTTGGAACTAATGTGTTCTCAAAGCTGCACAGTATGAACACAGCGGGTACAAAGTAAAAGCAATAATAAAAAATTGAACAGGCCTTACGTGCTATGATTATTACTGTGGTCTAGTTTTTATCTGCCCTTTGGAAAGTCTGTTTCTTGAATATCCTTTGTTAGAAAGTATTGATACCAATATTAGTCTCATATTTTCTCTCTTGGCAGCTGCATACAATAACATGCTGGTGGAGGGAGGAAATATTCTAGGTAACAGCAGGCTTTAGGTGACTTTTAGTTCCAGATGGATGAACAAGAGAAGAAGGACAACCCTTTTAATCTACAGAAGTATCTCAGAAAATATCCATCTAATTTGCTGATGTTATTACATCTATAAAAGTACTGATAGAACCTCTGTAATGGAGAAGTACTTACCTGCAGTAAATGAATAAGGAAAAATACTGGATCGGCCTTTTGTCTTTACTGGTGTCAAATTGTTCATTACATGAATAGTTTTACAATGAAGTATTAGACCAAAAAGAAATCATCGAGTTACTTTAAGGAAGCAAAAATAACTCCAGGACCCCAGTCCAAGAAAGTAGAGAAGGGAAATAAAACAATGTCTTGACTGAGAAGTGCACTGAACAGTGCAAGAGCTGGGCAGGAGGAAGGAGCCAAGAAGAACACCATGAAATTTTGCAAGGACAAGGACAAGCCCTGCCCCAGGAAGGCAGAGCCCTGCAGAGATGTAGGCTGGCATTGATGGGGCTGGAGAGCAGCATTGGTGGATGGCCCTGGGCCCTGTGGGTAGCAACAAGGGCTGACTGGGGAGGTGTGATAACGGGTCTAGGATATCCCTCTTTACTCAGCAGTCATTATAGCACATTTGGATACTGCATAGTTTTGGACCCCTACACCTCAATAGAGGTGTGTACATCAACATTAGTTTCACATGTAGTGGAATTGTATTTTCCTGTTACAGAGGGGCAACAGGACACATCTTTTGTGGAATTGAATTCACAATTTTTTCACAGTTAAGTAACAGCATGTAGTCTATTCAAACTTTAGTCAATGAAACCCTAAGCTTTAATGTTCCCCCAGGGTTCTTTTTCAAGCTCTGGTTTTAAATGAATATGTTACTCAACAATCAAGCAATTTTGCTTTGACTGAGCATTGTCTTTCTCTCAACAACATACACACATAACCATAGGCAGAGAAGATGATATGGAAGTCTGAATATATGCCTTAGGTATATAATAGAGATAGTCGTAGATGACTTCTTAGCTTCCACTTCCTAATAAAGCAAAATACTTTTCTTGACTCATGTAGATTTCTCTTCTCCAAAGTATCTGTGTTATGTTTACAAATACAATTTTAGGTGTGCAAGATAAAATATAAATATTCTAATAAAAATATCTTACAACCTTTTACTTACAATAACATAACAGTAGTTTATTCAGTTCTGCCTCTGCTCACTCCTGTATGTCCTGGACCACATGACAGCTGTGATATTGCCCCAATGTCTGTGATAGTCATAACCAGTCAATGACAACATAGTGTATCATGGTATATATGATTTTAATGTAACTCGTAAAAGGCCGCAGGTGCTATATTGGCCTGGCAGTGCAGTATCTCAGGACCTGGTTGGGCCACGCTTGGCCCTTGTCTTGTTTTAGTTTAGTGTCTTCTGGCCAAGTTACTGTTGCTAAACATGTTGGAGCTGCAGCTCTGCAAGTCCTTTATCTGGACAAGGCCTGAAGCTCCCACGGAGTGCTGGTGTGACTAACAATGGCCTCTTATGTTCCCAGATGTGGTGGGAGGTGATTGTGCAGTTTCCATGCTTCAGATGAGAAACAATGAAAAGGGAGCAGACTATGACATGGAAATGAAAATGATCAAATTTCAGGCTGAGACTGTGTACTGGGTCTGTCTGGGATAGCGTTAACTTTCCCTGCAGGCAGCCTGTACAGCACTGTGCTCTGCACTTGTAGCTAGAACAGCGCTGGTATCACACCAATGTTTTGGTTACTGCCGAGCAGTGCTGGCACAGCACCAAGACTCTCTCCAGACCTCCCAAAGCCAGTAGGCGGCGGCAGGCAAGAAGTGGAGAGGGGCATGGCCAGGGCAGCTGACCTGAAGCGACCATCCATACCATGTGATGGAAAAGTGGGAAAGGGGAAGGAGAAGGAGGGGCTCTCGTTATGAAGATGTCTGTCTTCCCAAACAACCGCTATGTTTATTGAGGCCCTGCTTCCCAGGACATGGCCAAACATCATTTGTTGATGGGAAGTAGAGAATAATTGTTTTTTCTTCCCTCTGTGCTGCTGCATGGCCTTTACTTGTTTATTTTTTGCTGTTGTTGTTTTGTTTTGTTTTTGTTTTGTTTTGTTTTGTTTGTTGATGTTGTTTGTTTTCCCTTTTTCTTTTCCCTTTAATTAAATTATCCTTATCTCAACCTGTGAGTCTTTTCTCTGTCTGTCATACTTTCTTCTCCACCTCTTCTTTTCAGGAAGGGGAATGAGAGAACAGTTGTGGTGGAGTTCAGCTGCCCAGCAGGGTAAAACCACCACAGACTGAGAGAGAGAGAGACCCCCACTGTGGGAGATCCCTCTCTTCTGTCCTTCTTGATGAAAGTTAGTACTTGGAGAGCTGTTGAAAGGTGAGACCTACAACAGAGAGAAGGATTAGAAAGTGTGAAATTTCAGTATGACAATTTTAACTGTGATGTTAATGATATTTTTCTGTTTTACTTAGATAATTTGCACTATTGTGCTGTTAAAACATTAATATGATTAACAGTATGCCCTTGGTTCTGTGTATGTGGTTTATTCCTTCTTGTCCAAAGTAAGGTTCCAAGTGTAATATTAAATGCAGTTATCCTGTCCTTAAATATAACACAAAACATACAGCAGGGCGTAATAATATTGATAGTTGTATGTGAGGTGCTCAGAATGGCGGACCACTATTTGCAAAGTAGTTGGCCAAATATTAGGCTCAAAATTAGACAAAGAAAAGAGATTCATCTTGGATAAAAGACTGGGATACAATAATGATCCAAGTAGCGCATGCATATATAAGCCTACTACTCCAGCAAAACAAAACAACAAAAACAAAAAAAACTATCAAATTTTAAAAGAATCTCAAGACTACATTTAAAACAGAAATTAAATCCTTGTTTGAGCTTACAATGAAAACAAAAACCAGAAAAACCTTATTTTACTACATAAAGCACTTCAATATACTTTTACATTTTTTAAAGGTATTTGCATGCATCTACTGTCAGAGAAGCACATAGGTACAAACAAACTGTATGTGTAATCATGCATGAGAACTTCCCTTTTTTTTTTTTTTAGGGAAACAGATGCTTCAGATGCTTCTTCTGTTTCCAGGAGTGCATAAATTATTCTCAGTACTGTATCTTGCTGTAATGAGAATCTTTTTGTTGTTGTTTTTTTCCTATTTGTTTCTTTTAATCGTTTCAACTTATTTATCCAATGCTTTCTTGTCTTTGGTGTTATAAGCTATATTTCTATGATATAAAGTTGTTCGTAACATACCTATATTTCTTTTCTTTAATTGTTATTATTTCTACTGCTTGAATGAAGACCCATAAATAAGCAGATTGTAGAACTCAGAAAAGATGGATATACTACTTCATAAGACTTTTTTGGAAACAGTAAGTCTTGAACTTCTAAACTAGTCTCACAGAAATGAAGAGGTGTATTTCTAGCATTTATTAAATGAATGGTCTATTATAACAGTTCTCAAAAACATCTGAAGGAAACTCTGCTTACTTAATTCATGCTTTTTAAATCTTTTTTTTTTTTTTTTTTTTTTTTTTTTTTAAATTACTTCTGTCTCCACTGGAAGTCAAAGATATAAAATATCTTTTTGGATCTTTTAGGACCAACCAAGCCAGGCTTGTACTGCGAGAGAAGACATCAAAAAAAAAAGGCATTAAAAAAAAAAACAAAAACAAACAAACAAACAAAAAAAACAAGTGAAAACAAACAAATAAACAAACAAACAAACAAAAAGACAAAAAAAAAAAACAACCAAAAATTTTTTGCAATCTTATTCTATAACCTTACTGTGGATTTCCCCAGCAATGCAAAACATATTGCTGTGTTTATAAGCTCATGTCCCTTAATTCCCATTAGTTACTATTACAATTGTTTTCACTTCAATTATTTATGAAAAACTTCCCCACAAAGCATTTGGCCTTGATGAGGAGAGTCATTTTACTTCCAGCTTGAACAGTAACCACTCATGTCTGTGCAATTAAAGCAGAGTGTTTCAGTTTAACGTCTCTAACGCAAGAGAATAATAAATGTGCCTCTTTCATTAGGGATCAAAAGTAAACTATAGCAATAAACACGAAAGCAATTTCAACATTGATGTTACAGTATCAACTGTTCTGTTATAGGCATATAGCATACAAGGCCTATATCAGTCCAGCTCTACAGTGCTGGTTGAAAACAGAATGAGTGACAAACAGCACCTGAGCAATCTTTTTTTTTTTTTTTCACTTCTAAGACAACCAGGCAATACTTGACCTCTTTTGGAAAGATCTCCCACTTGGGTTTTGCTTCTTTTTTTTTTTAAGTTTTAGTATAATCTAATATCTGACAGAATTCATCAGTACTACCTATACTGTTAAGTGAGGTAAAGAGCACAGAGTGCAGCCACCTCACCTCCTCTAGCTGCTCTAGCTCAGGACAACTCCTGCCCAGCCACCGAGGCCAAGCCTGGTGCCCAGGGATCTCTGTCCAGGCTTGGGAAAATGACTGCCACTTTCCCCTTTGCAGGTTCAACTGTCAGCAAAGCTGAACATGTATCATCAGCTGCAAAGTCCAGGTTGATCTCCCTGAAAGTGGTGCATCAACTAGTGTGACTGGGAAGTTGGTTTCTTGTCATTGTCTTCCTTTTCGCTTTGTCAGGTCTGTATCTTGGCATTTTGCTTGTTGTTCCCCCTTCCTTACTTCTTATCATCTTGATCCAGAGATCCTCACTCAGACAACCTTGCCCTTTCTTGAATCAACGTTCCCACATTCTATCTGTTTCCTTATCAATTAGTACAACTGACCAGGTTTTTCTGGTCATTGTTTCCCAGTTTAGAAGTCCTCAATCAGACAATCCAGCTGGAATAAACATTTGCACACTCCCACATGCCCCCCGATAGATTAGTATGACTACTGACCACACTTGGTTTCCATCACTTCCTGCCATTCTTATTATCCCTTTTTGCACTGGAAAAGGTCCTTGACTAGATTCCCTTAAAGGAACAGACACTCTCCTTCTACCTGCCCTTACATATGTCTTCAGGACTATGCACACAGCTTGAAAAACTAGGTATTCTGGTTATTTAGTATTACTTTAAAGGAAGCTGCATTGTACATGTTTATATTCTGCCCCCCCCCCCTTTTTTTTTCTAAATAATTAGCAAAAATAGCTGATCTGTCTTAACAAACATATTCTGCTTATTGGTGTTTTGACTAACCTTGATCTCAACCCCATAATGTGGATTCCCTTCCATTCTCTCTGCTAGCTAAATCTCTGTTGAAAAGCCTGAGAATTAACTTAAAGAACACATGATTTTTCAGTTTGTTGCCCTTTCAAGATGCAGATCTAGTATTTTCAGCAAATATTTCACCAAGAACTTAATCTGGAAAGAAATAAAATCTTGTAATTTCAATCCACCTTCTACTTCCCATTTACTACAATATTTACCACATTTTTTTTTCCACATCTCTTCAGCAAAGAATAGCTTAAAACACAAAGGTAAGACTCCATGGAAAGAAAATTGTGCATCTGATCTCTAGAGCTTACTAGACAAACATCTATCTTATCAAACATTTGATGCGTAAGAGTATCATAATGCCAGCATTAATCTTAGTGGTTTTTGTTGTTGTTGTTCTATATGTGCGGGGTTTTGTGTGTGTGTGTGGTGTTTGTTTGTTTGTTTGTGAAACATGGAGTCTTGGCCCATGGCTGCCTTGGCAACCAAGTTTTCAAGAGTGTTGTACAGAATGGGAAAGAAATGTGTTCCTGGGGAATTTTGTTGAAGTATAGCAGTGTCCTGACAGTGGAAATTAAATTCATGAGATGTTGAATCAACCTATATATCATTTGTTCCACCTTTTTACTTTTGTGAATGTACCAATTACTTTTGCCTTTTAGACACTTGAACATAGAACCACAAGTCTGTAAGCCTTTAAGTCAGCCTTGCTGTTAATAGTCACACGAGACCTGATTTGAGTTGGTAGAAAGTATACAACATTAACAGAGAAAAATTTCTGAATATCAGACCTTCAGAAAAAGTAGATTTATCTCCAACATGCTAGGTGCATCAAGTGTCAAACTATTAAAATGAAATACTTTCCCTTAAACCCTAGCTGAGTGCTTTAGCTTCTGCACAGTGAATTTCAATAGAAGTTATAAAGGAAGTTGAGCCAATATGTAGTATACAGTATTAGAATACTCCAGATTATTCTGTAACTGGATGTTGCATACTTTCTGTATAGTACCAGAAAAGAGTGAACATTAAGAAGGATACCTGTACTAGAATCACAAATATCACCTACAAAGCTGAGACTCTTCATTTCCCTTTTGGAGTAAGATTAAACAGCTTCAGCACACTTGCTGAAGGAATGACTTGCTGAAATATGAGAAAATGTCTGATGTTTAGGAGTGTTCTCCTGAAAGGTGGAAAACCTCTCACTAACTGGTGATGCATGATTAGTCACTGTGGATAAAGAGATATTTTAAAAACTCAGATTTCAAACATCCAACTCTTTGTTACTGTAAGTATAGTTCATTTTACTACTGAATTCTTCTTTTTAAGTGATTAACTAACATTTCTTCCAGTACTCAAAAGCACATTTGAGGATTTAACTTAGGAAAGCATATCTGTTTAATCACTTTATTCAAGATCTTGAAACTCTAAATCAGTTCAAAAATCTGTAGTTACTGGTGGTGCCAAGTGCAAGGCAAGACTGTAAGAACAAAAACATTGGGGTGTTCTGTAATGTATACTCAAAGTATTCTTTATGTTTTAGACGGGTTTTAGATGTTTTATTAACTTCTAAAAGTCTTGAAATATTGTATCCGCTTCTTATTGCTAGGACACCTTTATGAAAGAAGCAGATTACTGAAGACTAGGTTTTGTTTTTTTTTTTTAAATTCAAAACTCTGCACTTCTGTAGAAACATCATTTAACTCCTTCTTAAATCTCATTACATACTAAATACCATAGAGTCCTACCTTTTGCTTTGCCTACACAGTCATTTCTGTGTTCTGTTATGCAAACTAATAAGCATCGAGCACTTCTTCACTTGCAGTCTGTAAATTAAGGACATGAAATTCTCAGGAGTATTTTTAATAATGCCTTGATTATTCTATTTCATCCTATACTTTAGTTTTCAAGGTTGTGCAGAAACAGCAAATGACCCAAGAATTGAGAATTTAGGTCAATCAACTTTATAGTTGACAGAGCTCTATGATTTAGTGTGTACCAAAAATTACAATATAAAATATAGATAAGAATTAAATTAAATATATTGAAATATCAATCTAATGGAATTAATGGATTCAATGTACTCTTCCTGCACATTATGTAGCTTGAAAAGCTCTCAAGCTACTCCTGAATCTATACGTTATGTTTTTAAATTAGCTGAGGAACTCATGAGACTTTAGACAGTTTAACTACTTCTAAAGAAGGAATATAAGCTTCTGTATAATTGTGCTCTGCGATGTTTTTTTTTTTTTTTTTTTAATTTAATTAATTAATTTATTTATCTTAAGTAGGTAAAGCTTTAAAATTATATTAACAAAAGCTGTCAAATTCACCTCTGGTTTCAAAATTTTCACAGCTACAGTCATTGTAGTGAAACTGTAAGGTTATGCTTTTCCCTAATGCAACACAACCTTTCTCAAGATTCTGAGTGAATCTAAATGAACTGGTTTTAGACTTTGTCATCTTAAGAGAAAAATGGATCTTATCCTAAACACAGAGTTTGATCATGTCAGTGATGAACCTAAAAAGATTCAAGTAAATTGCTTCCATATAATGTTTTGGAAAGGTTTTAGATAGATGAGCAAGTTTCTAATTTTGAAATGTTAAAACTTCATTTTTTTTAATTCTTATGCCCAACACCTACCAGTCATCATGCATCAGAAGGCGAAACTTCAAAGACAGATGCATTCTAAAAGAAAGTTATTAACCAATGTAAAATCTTGGTCAAAGTCAATCCAAAGATAAAATGATCTTACCAAAAGGTTCTGGAAAATCCACAGTATTTTTACCCTGTTGACATTTGTGGAAGGTAGAGAGAAGGCTGAATTTAAGAGCAATTTACATAGAATTAAGGAGTCTTAAGTCTACTCCTGAAACACTCACCAAAACTTAATTTTATTTCCTTTATCCCTTTTCTAGAAAACAGTTTGAAATAAAATTTCACAGGTATTAGAATCATGCATTTGTTCAACACTTCCCCAGTCATCTGAGAGGTGAAAACCTTATGCCTAGAATGAACTGACACCTCTCACCCCACAAATGTCTAAATTCCACAGTGTTCTGGAGCCATCATTGTCACTACACAACTAACAACTTAACACATTAACAACTAAATGTCATTCAAACATTTTAGAAGGCTGGAAAAGTAAATCATTGTGTCTCCCATTGCCTCTGAGTACCTTAAGCAGTTAACTCTGAAATACTGCTCACTAATAGATATATACACTATGCTCGCCTTAGAAAAACTCAGATTTTTCTACAAGGAGCAGCAGTTTCAAAGAAAAAGTTGAAGCATGTCTCTAATCAGTTAATGCTGCAGTGCTTTATTAAAATTTTCAGCATCATCACTGTGGTTGGCCCCTTCACTGGGTTTCCGATCAACTTAGCTGATTTTACGCTTATTCTGATGACTGTCAGTGGGGCAACTGAATATCCTGAATTTATGTTCAATAGTGCCAACTTAAAAGGTATGAGATATTTTTCAACCATTTTGACTTCAACATTTCTAGAGATATTGTCTCACCGTATATGCACAGATCCATTTTCACATGGGTAGCTCTCATTTATAGAGATGGCCAATTACCTTAAACAGGGGAGGGAAATGTTATGTTGTCTGTGTTCCTGATTGCAGTAAAAATATCCTGCAGACATCTTGGATCTTTTTTGGATGAAAAAACAACAACAACAACAAAAAAAACAAAAACACACACAAACAAAAAAACACTATAGGTATTTATTTTCAGGATGATGTCAAGTGGACTGAGCATTTATGTGGCTAAGCTATATATGAATTTTAGAAGTCACCTGTTTCTGACGTGGTATTTTTCTTTCCAGTTTGCTTTAGGTCACTCATTCCTATATAACACATCTAAATAGCTGTTAATCAGTGGACTTACACAGTTATAAGACTCATACAGTTATATGTGAGGCACCTTTATACCTCTTAGTTGGTCATTTTGGAACTTAAGCCCTTTACAAAGTGTTACTACACAAAGCAAATCTTTTTTAACATGTTAATCCTTAGCACTGTGTTTATTTCTCTATTTACTTACTTACTTGTGGACTTAGATTTTTTAAGGAGGGATTTCTGTATTCTTAATAGCTATGAGACAATCAGTGCCCACCCCAAAGGCACCACAGGATGCCAGTCTCCAGCTCCACCTCAGCTCTGCCCCAACCAGCCATGAAACCCACCGGTCTTGGCTTATCCTTTTCCCAAGTGAGATGATCAGTGCTGGGGGCTGGGGGTGATGCAATACACCCTGGTGGGCCAGGTCCTGCCCTGCCACCACCCTGGGAAGACTTTATCATTCCTAGGCCTTGGCATCATGGCAATCCTAAAGTTTGCCTTTCTGAGGTTTAGGGTCTTGATTCTACTTTTTACCCATCCTGTGGAGAGGAGCTCTGCAGAGAAGGACCTGGGGGTCCTGGTGGACGACAGGTTGGCCATGAGCCAGCAGTGCACCCTGGTGGCCAAGAAGGCCAATGGGATCCTGGGGTGCATTAAAAGGAGCGTGACCAGCAGGTCAAGGGAGGTGATCCTCCCCCTCTACTCTGCCCTGGTCAGGCCTCACCTGGAGTACTGTGTCCAGTTCTGGGCTCCCTGGTACAAAAAAGAGAGACAGGGATCTTCTGGAGAGAGTCCAGCAGAGGGCCACAAAGATGACACAGGGCCTGGAGCATCTCTCCTATGAGGAAAGGCTGAGAGACCAGGGTCTGTTCAGCCTTGAGAAAAGAAGACTGAGAGGGGATCTTATCAATGTTTATAAATACCCGCAGTGTGGGGGACACAGGGATATGGCCAACCTCTTTTCAGTGGTCTGTGGGGACAGGACAAGGGGCAATGGCCACAAAATGGAGCACAGGAAGTTCCGCACCAACATGCGAAGGAACTTCTTCATGGTGAGGGTGACGGAGCACTGGAACAGGCTGCCCAGGGAGGCTGTGAAGTCTCCTTCTCTGGAGATATTCAAGACCCGTCTGGATGCCCACCTGTGCGACCTGCTCTAGGGAACCTGCTGTGGCAGGGGGGTTGGACCCGATGATCTCTGGAGGTCCCTCATATAAACATAGAGGTCCCCATATAAATCCTCAGCCGTCTCATGTGTTTTCATTATTAGTACTAAAGAAAGTAGGGGAAGCAAGAATTTTTTACATAGCAAAGGCAAGTAGATGAAATCAATATAAAATGTCTTTCAGAAAAGAAGTAGTATTTTAAAGGTTTGTTACACCTTAATTATTCTTGACAATTCATAGTTACTCCCTATAAAATATTCAAAGAAAATTTTTTTATTACAGGTGACAGGAATTTTTAGACATGTATCTTTTGATGGGCTGTTTTAAATCCTTCTAGTGTAAATAAGCAAAACACAGAGTATGTAAGGAATTGGACGTGAACATCTGTATTGGGTTTACGTGGGAAGGTTTTGTCAGTGGGGGGGCTGCAGATGTGTCCTCTGTGAGAGGCATCCAGAATTTGCCCCATGTTGGATAAGAGCCAGTTCTAGTCAGCTCCAAAAGGGACCTGCTGCTGGCCAAAGCTAAGTGATGCTGGTTGCATCTCTGTGCATAACCATGTTTAAGAAAGTGTAGAAACCTGCTGCACAGCAGCAACTGGGAGAGGGGAGTGAGAAAATGCAGAAAGAAACAGCTCTGCAGACGCCAAATTCCGTGAAGAAGGAGGGCAGGAGGTGCTTCAAGTGCGAGAGCAGATGTTCCCCTGCAGCCCATGGAGAAGACCATGGTGGAGCAGGCTGTCCCCCTGCAGTCCACGGTATACAATGCTCAAGCAGATCTCCACTCTGCAGCCCATGGAGGACCCCACAGAGGAGCAGGTGGATATGGACTGAAGGAGGCTTCAGCCCATGGAGAGACCATGCAGGAGCAGACTCTGGGCTGGAACTGCAACCTGTGGAGGGGAGCCCACAGTGGAGCAGGTGATCTGGTGGGATCTTCCGCCTGTGTGGGACCCATGCTAGGGCAGTCCATTCCTGAAGGACTGCACCATGTTGTACGGATCCATCTTGGAGCAGGTCTTGAAGAACTTCAGCCTGTGGGAAGGCCATGTGGGATCAGTCTGGGAAGGACTGCATCCCATGGGAGGGACCCCATGCAGGAGCAGGGGAAAAGAGTGACCATGAAGGAGTGGCAGAGATGAATCATTATGGACTGACTGTAATACCCATTCACCTATACCGCTCGGGGGAAGGAGGTAGAAGAGGGTGGATGGGAGGACGGTATTTCTAGTTTGCTTTTAGTTCTAACTGGTCAAAGGCCAGTAGGCTGGGGGTAGGCAAGAGGTGGGGAAGGGATACAGCTAATGCTAGCTGACCAAAGGGATATTCCATACCTTATGATGTCATGCTCAGAAGAAGGAGAAGAAGGAGAAAGTGGGACTCTAGTTATGAAAGCATTTGTCTCCCAAGTAACTGCTTCACATTTTGAGGTCCTGCTTCCCAGGAATTGGCTGGGTATCGCTTGCTGAGGGGAAGTAGTGAATATTTTTTTCACCTTTTGATTCCACCTGGCCTTTGCTTTTCTTTCATTAAAATGCTGCTATCTCAAACTTGCAAGATTTTTCCTCCATCTCATTTTCTTCCCTTTCTCCTGCTGAGGAGGGAGAGTGAGAGAGTGGCTGTGTGGTACTTAGCTGACTATCGGTGTTAAAACACAACAACATCCTATGCCCCACCACCTTTGGATCTGGTGAAAACATGGTATGTCATGAATGTGTTTATATTCAATCTCAGCATCCAAGCTGGCCTATACATTCAATGTTGTCTTAACTGTCAGTGGTTTAGGTTACTAGTGTTTCTATTAGATCTCTGTAATGCTCAGTTGAGCACATTCAAGTCTCTGATTTCTTCTTCCTACTTTCACGTGCCCTTTCAATGAAAAAAATATAATAATAATAATAATCAAAAAATGTTTATTAGCCTCCACTTCATGACATTAGGATCTTACATAAACAGCATAAAAAGGCAGCAAAAACATGCAGGCTTAATCACCATGATGTCAAAATGGGCATCCCTCTCTTAGCCTGCTCTTCTTTTTCATCTCCATTACATTCATGTGTCGCTCTGCCCTCTCATAGAACTTCCCAACTACTATACTTCCACTCACAGATTTGGCAAATTTCTATATGACATCTCCAGACCACTATCCCAGAGACTCACCCAGATGCTCATACTCCCTCTGCTGTTCCCTGAAGAAGTGAAGCGCAATTCTAGCACAGCCAGCTGGCAACAGCCAGCTTAACACTCCTATCAGATATTTATTATAAAGGTGATACAGGCTGTGGCAAAGTTTTTAGTGACTATAGTATATGCAAAAGTTAGGTTTCAAAAAACTTTTCAGAAAAATATTTTAACATTTCTGCATCTCAGTAACATATCCTATAGATTAATATTATACATGCACCTTGTTTAGCCATGGAAACGCATACATTTACATTTAATTTTTCTCTGTTAGCATAAGTATGAAGAAGCTGCCCTGCAATTAGTAGAAGAAATGAGGGCATTCAGAAAAACTCTGTGCACTATGTTGAAAAAACAAATCTGAGCTGCAGCATCCATAGAATATCATATGGCTAAAACTTTAAAACAAGCTTTAACTATAAGATATTCCATTGTTGCCTACTTAGCATAAATGTTGAAAACAAAACATATCTGTGGATAAACTAAAATGTTTCATTTCATTTTTAGTTAACTAATTCTACTTCTCTTTCCATCCAATATTCATTACAGTTTGACAAATTTTAGTATGCAAACTGTTGATGTTTCATGGCAATATTTTTTAAGATCAGAATTTGCTTCAAATATTGTGGAAATTTTCAGCAGAATTACTCACTTTTTTATACAAAATCACAAGTAGATTTTTTTTCCTACCCATTCTGACACTTTATGTCAGCAATAGAAGGAAAGAACAATGCATTAAATGGTCGACTTTAACAGTAGCGGTAGACAGTTTCAATCCTTATCCTTACATAATTGTCTGTGAAGTGGAATACATGTAAATCTGGCTTATTACCTGCATAACATTATTTTGCTTACCTCTGTATAAACTTACCTCCCATTCCAATCATAGCCATCCTCAGTAGACTTACTCTCTGATATTGAAAAGTTCAGCATAATATAATGGATACTAACATCATTGTCCAGTGAAAAACAAGTTACTTCTTTATATGTAGAATGATTTCTTCTTCATTTCAATGAGAAGACTGTCAGATGACACTGCTCTAACTACAAACCCACTTCACCTTCTAGCTAATTAAAGCAGATATCCTATAGTTTAGAATATATACTATGCCAGGTTTACAGTTAAGTGTTTTAATCTTATGGAGTTAAGTTTTTAAATCCTGTAGGCACTATTGAAAATAGTTCATCATGATTCTGTTTTAGAAGCAGAGATTGCAGTCCACAATAACAGCATGATGAAGAGGCACATTTATCTTTAATAAAAAGCCAAGGCTCTTAAGTGGCAGAAACATTTCTACGAAATGTCAGTATCATCTCTTTTAATATGTTTTGATTAATTATATCTGTTTCTGAAAACAGCTCACTATGTATTTAAAATTTATCTTATCATTCCATACCATTATTCTTAAATAACTATGTCCACCGTTTAGTAGGTACCAAAACACCTTATAAGTACTCAAAACCATGGCACTCTGGATCCAGCTGTCAGCCACCTTTCAATCCACTGTGGGCTTTATCCCACAGTACTCTATCAAGAAGACCCTTGAAAAGGCCAAAGTCTGCTCTTCTGAAGTCCAAAGTTGAGAGGTTGCTCTGCACTTTCCTCTCTGCCCTAAGGTTCCTAAACTGCATGGTCAATGCAGCCAAGGTTGCCCTTGAGCTTCATATCCCCACCAGCCCCTCCTTGTTTGTGAGAACGAGGTCCAGCATGGCACCTCTCCTCACTGGCTCCTCTGTCACTTGGGGAAGAAAGTTATCATCAGCGCATTTCAGGAACCTCATGGATTGCCCATGCCCTGCTGTGTTGCCCTTCCAACAGATGTCACGGTGGTTGAAGTTGCCATGAGGACCAAAGCTTGTGACTGTGAGGCTGCTCCTATCTGTCTGTAGAAGACCTCATCTGCTTGTTCTTCCTGGCCAGATGGTCTGTAGCAGACCCCTACTATAATGTCACTTGTCCGTCTTCCCTTTAATACTTACCCATAAACTCTCTGTCAGCTCCTCATCCATCCCCAGGCAGAGCTCCATAATATTATGTTTAATGCACTTACTATCCTCAGATATTTACAGTGACACAAAACAAATATGAATGGCACGCTGAACTGCTAAAAACGTGGTGGTAAAGCATTAACAATAGCATTAACTACATGCATTTTGTTAATTATTAATGTATTGCACACATTTTCACTAGTTTCCTAACATTTATTCAAAAACAATGAGTTCACAGCACATCCATACCAGAAATTTATACCTATTTATACCTATTTGTTTTATACCTATTGTTCAAGTACATCTATAAATACATGGATTTACTCTTTAATTTTGATTCACAAGGTCAGCGACAATAACAGAAGGTAATTCTCCACATTCACCTCACTAATGTTGAACTACATCTGTACAAAAAGTAAAAAAAAGTACAAAAAAAAAATATGCTCCACCCACCCCTCTCAAATTCTCTGTGTCTTGGTAGTGCTGGAAGAAAAGTGAATTGAAACAGAATTCTTTGGGTTCCTTCTTTGATTTCGGATCTCAGCTAGATTCAATGGATCTTCGATACAAGGAAAGACTACAATTAGTCCTTCAGGGAATAAAAAAGTAAGCAAAATAGCTTTTTTGATAGTTTTCTTTTTTCTTTGGTTTCTTTGGTTTGATTTTTGCCATAGGCATGAATTACATCTCACTGAGAAGGTGCTGTCTTACACTTACTCCAAGTCTGTAAAGCTACTGCATTATTCATCAGAGTTTTCTTACAAGACATTTAACTGATGTATGTAAGAGAAATTACTAATATGGCTTCAAGTGTAAGACAGACAGAACACAAGGAATAAGTCACAAAGATTGTAAATGCAAGAAGATTGATCAATTGGCTATATTGGACTTGTCTTTCAGAAAAATAAGCTGGTTCATAGCCCTTTGGAAGACTATGGAAATTTATCCATTGTAGCAGGTTCCGGAGAATATTTTTTTTGATGAAGAAATTGAAAAATTTCTGATGTTCTTGTTAGACTCAGTAGAAGTGTCATCAGTTTTTCTGAGATGAAGCATATGAAATCTAGGAAGGTAAAATGACTTATCTACTACTTATATGTTTGTCTGTGTTATTAACTGTTAGGGAATGGTAGAATCTGTTGGATGACATCTTCTCTGACCTTCATCTAACTGCAGTACAGCTGAGGTCAGTGCTCATGGGGCAAAAGGTTCTTCTAAACTTAAATGCTACAATAAATCACATAGAAATAGGCATAGTAAACCATATCTGTGGTTCATTGAATCCATTATCTTGTCTCAGTGTCCTGCAATAGTGGTTTCAGAGGAGTAGCAGCAATGTATACCATTTATTTCTCAGAAATATAGGTTGTAAAATCTGGCTTTTACTCTGTCTTCCCAAAAGCATTCTCCCTGGCATTTCAAGAGAATGAATAAAGTGCTTGGCACGTGGACAAGATCTGTAAAATTTCATTGGATTTTACTCTTACTTTGCAATTAAGGTATAATTAAGATGCTTTGGGTCAAATGCTCTTCACAGCTGACAATATCTATTTTTTATTTTATTTTATTTTATTTATAATTAATATAATTTGGGAACAGTTAAGAAAAGAAGGTCTTATGGTTGAAGCAGGAGGCTGTGAGATAAATCTCTGCTTTTGCATGCTCCAAAGATTTCTAACACAACTTTAAGCAAAGTATTGTCTCAGTTGTGTCTGAAGTAAATTGATTCTAAAAGGTAGTTTAAATAAGTCAAATTCCCATGTGACTTAGCTTTTTAACAAATACAACATTTCCAGAAATATGCCTTTTAATCAGCAAAAGAAATGTTCTTATTCTTCAGACAGTGCAACCATGAGAAGAGACTCTTTTCTGAAAAAGAAAAAAAAAAAAAAAAAGCTATGAAAAGAACTAGTATTTGAGTTTCATTTTGCAAACGAAAGTGAGCCTGGCCGGATGACCAGACTCAAAGAGTCATAGTGAATGGAGTTCAATACAGTTGGTGGCCTGTCACCAGTGGCATTCCCCAGGGCTCTGTACTGGAGCCAGTTTTGCTTAACATTTTATCAATGATCTGGATGAAGAGATCCAGTGCACCCTCAGTAAGTTTGCAGATGGTACCAAGTTAGGTGGGACTGTATGTCAGCTTGAGGGTAGGAAGCCTTTGCAGAGGCATCTGGATAGACTCTATCAATAAGCAGCTTCTGATTACATGATATTCAGCAAGGGTAAGTGCCAGGTCCTGATCTTGGTGCATAAAAGCCCAATGTGGCAGTATAGGCTCGGGGAAGAGTGGCTGGAAAGTTGCCTGGCAGAAAAGAGTGGGGGGCTGCTGATCGACAGCCAGATGAACATGAACCAGCAGTGTGCCCAGGTGACCAAGAAGGCCATTGCCATCTTGGCCTGTATCAGAAATGGCATGGCCAGCAGGACTAGGGAAGTGATTTTCCCCTTGTACCCAGCACTGTCTCTGGAAAGTGTTCAGAGAAGAGCAATGAGGCTGGTGAAGGTACTAGAAAATAAGACATATGAGGAGTGGCTGAGGGAACTGGGGTTGCTTAATCTGGAGTTGAGGAGGCTGAGGAGAGATCTCATTGCTTTCTACGACTACCTGAAAGGGAGTTGCATTGAGGAGGGTGTCAGTCTCTTTTCTCAGATGATAAGTGATAGAATGCAAGGAAACAGTCTGAAGTTTTGCTGGGGTAGGTTTAGATTGGACATTAGGAAGAATTTCCTCATGGAGTGGGTGGATAAGCAGTGTTTCAGGCTGCCCCAGGAAATGGTAGAGTTCCTGGAGGTATTTAAGAGACATGGGGATGACAAAGGGACCTGACTCCTTGATGGGACTTGGTAGGTCATGTTGATAGTTGGACTTAGTGATCCTGAAGGTCTTTTCCAACCTAGATGATTCTATGATTCTAAGAAATATTTAATAACATTGGAGCTGGGGGAGCCAGAAATAGATTTTGACTTTGAAAGCATTTGAAAGGCTGAAAGTACCTAGGGAATGGAAGAAAACAGAATAAATTTTATTCTGAAGTTCCAAGTTGGCCTGTCATTCTTACTTCTTACATTTTTATTACTTAGAATGTAACTGCACCTCGAGTTTTTCTTTTCCATAACCCAATACAATATTGTGACAACAGAGAGTGAATTACTTTGCTAGAAAATGCACAAAGAATAGTCTTGAAGAAATACTTAAATCACAAGAGTTTACAGCATACTGGAACTTTTTCCTTGAATGACATATGCCTTTTTTTATCTCCACTGCAGCTTTATTGGTAGATTGGAAAGAAACTAGCAAAGGTTAGGCAATGCTTTTTTTGGACTCATGGTCTAATGTTGGAATAAGACTGATAATCATACAATTGTCCCTTGTGTTTCTTTCAGAATACTTGGGGTATTAGCTCTAATTGTGAGGAACTGGAACGTTGGTTGCAACAGTCCTATTTCCATGCAATGTCTGTCTGTCAGCATCTTGCCTAAGCATCTTAATTTTATTCTGTACAGATCACTGCTAAATGTTTTTTAGCACTTTAAGAGTCAGAGTCCAGTTCCAGCTATTACCAGTTTTTCGTATCTCTTGTATCACATATTGCTTTCACTGGTGAAATGCAGTCATTTGGACTGATGATAGATAATTCATACTTTAATGACAAACAGTGACAAATATTTCCTAGAGTTGTTTTGTTTGTTTGTTAGGTTTTGTGATTTCCTATTTCTTTCTACAAAGGAAACAGAAAACTGAACTGTGAGCCATGTATGTATGTAAGAGTCACTCAGGCACTGGGCTTCGTCAGTGTTCGTTGCATGAATACTCTATTCTTTCCTGATGGACATTGTACTAGAGTTAGTTATCCAATTCTAATTACTTTTTAGGTAAGAAAACATTTGGTTACCCTTGGAACCCGTCTATTGGCAGACATTGAATTTATCCACCAGCATTTTTTATAATGTCATCTGGTCTTCCTTAAGGTGACCAACTGAGTTCTCTTTAGATGGGAAGACTGAGATAATTATTATTTGTTTTGTTTTTATTTGTTTTGTTTTGTTTTTTGACATGCAATAACAAATTACACAGTTGGGAATATTTTTGCTTGAATTGTTCTATCATTCCTATTTGATTTTAAGTGATGGATTTAAACTCTGATGTCCCCTTATGTCTTGGAGAAATGGTATGTTGGAGTACACATATCTCAACAGAAGGAATAGGAAGGCAGAAGTTGAATCATCAGTAGTACAAATTAGTAGTCATTTCTCAGAAGTGACTAATAAATCATTAAAGTAACAGTGCTTTATAGATATTAAGTTGTCTATAAATATAGCCAATGTTTATACTCCCAAGTTATGCATAAGCCTCAGCTAAGCAATAACATCAATGTAAGTGTTAAGTATGCATTAAAGATATGTGATAAACAGTTCAACTCTTTCACTCTGCTTTCAAGAGGCAAAGTGGCTCCATGTTAACAATGCATTTCAGCTGTTAAACTAAACTACATACGACCTACACCTAAGGAGTTGACTATGCACTATGAGGTACATTTAAGTGGTCAGGTCTCTCACTGGTAAAAAATCAATGTATGAATAAGTGTTTGTGTTAAAGAATCTTCTGAATCTTTGCTTAAAGTAGAGCAGTGGTATTTTCAAATAAATAAATTAATAAATATATGTTAACTTAGAATCTCAATGGAAACTGTCAGCTAAAAAGGTAATTCTTAATTTTTCATTAGATGCTGCATCTAGACAAGGACAGCAGAAATGGCAATGATGAAGTTGAAACAAAACCAAAACCAAAAAAGCGAGATAAAAAAACATCCAGGAAAGCAAGATAAAAAAACATCCAGGAAACAAACACTGACCCCAATTTAGGTATATAGGCAAGTTCTATTAAAAAAAAAAAAAAAAAAAAAATCTTGGCGTTCTGTTGTGATGGTAGGTTAGTGACAGGTGCTGTACAGGCAAGGGAAGGATTTGGGATGGCATATCCTATCAAGAAGCTACCTTTGGGGTTCTCTCAAAGGGTAGAATTCCTGGGTAAGGAGCAGTATGAGTTACTGGCTGGAACTGGCTGTGTCCAGCATAAGGCAGCCCCAGCCCCTCCTCACAGAGGTCCCTGCAGCCCCCACTGCCATCACCTGGGCACCTGTACCCAGCACAGATGAAGGACATGGGCAGGTTTTTGATAACACATTCACTTTAAAACATAGAGGAGTTTCTTGGCAAACTGAATACAGATGGAAAACTGTATGTGGATCCTCTCTGTTGTAACGTAATACCATAGCTCTGACTACCTTCAAAAGGGCAGTATACGATCAGGTATTGTGGAGAGCTTGTCTGCATAAGAGTATGTGGCAGGAGCCACTGCTAAGGAACCCCAGTTAGCTAAACTTAGAATAGTTCAACTGGAAGGGACTTTCAAAGATCATCTGGTTCAACTGCCTTTCCTCTTCAGGGCTAACCAAAAGTTAAAGCATATTATTGAGGGCATTGTCCATGTGTCTCTTGAACACTAACAGGCATGGGGCACCAACCACCTCACTAGGAAGCCTGTTCCAGTGTTTGACCGCTCTCACAGTACAGAAATTTTTCTTAACGCCCAGTTTGAACCTTCTCTGGCGCAGTGCTGTTCCTGTGCATCCTGTCATTGGTTACCAGGGTGAAAAGACCAGCATCTCCCTCTCCACCTCCCCTCCTCAGGAAGTTGTAGAGACCAGTGAGGTCACCTCTGAGCCTCCTCTTCTCCAGAAGAGAACAAGACAACACAAGTGTCTTCAGCCTCTCCTCACAAGACATGCCTTCCAACCCTTTTACTAGCTTTGTTGCCCTCCTCTGGATGCTTTCAAGGACCTTCACATCCTTTATAAAAAGGCTAAATATAAGGCTAAATATGCTAAATATAGCAGGAGAGTCACCTCTTTTGACCGGTTGCCTATGCTGTGGTTAATGCATCACAAAATGCAGTTTGCCCTGTAGGCTGCCTTGGCACATTGCTGACTTACGTTGAGCATGTTGTCATCCAGCACCCCCAGATCCCTTTCTGTTGAGCTGCTCTCTAGCCACTTATCTCTCAGTCTGTACCTGTGTCCAGCATTACCGCATTCCAGGTTCAGAACCCATCATTTTCCTGTATTGAACTTCGTGTCATTGCTAATCACCCAGTGCTCCAATCTATCTAGATCCCTCTGCAAATCCTCTTGTCCTTCCAACATGAGTCAACAGCACCTCCCTGTTTAGTATCATCAGCAAATTTGCTGAGGATGCACTCCACTCCTATATCTAGATCATTGATAAAAATGTTCAACAGGACTGGCCCTAGAACTGAGCCATGAGAAACACTGCTAGTGACTGTCCACCAGCCAGATGTAGCCCCATTTACTACAACGCTTTGAGCTCCACCATTGAGCCAGTTCACCACCCAGCATAACATGAACCTGTTTATCTCACAGTTGGACAATTTGTCCAGAAGGATGCTATAAGGGACAGTATCTAAGGACTTACTGAAATCCAGAAAATTACGCTTAACACCTTCCCTTCATCCACCAAGTGGGTATCCTTATCACAGAAAGAAATCAAATTTCTGAGGCAGGACTGGACCCATGTTGACTATACCCAATAATAGCTTTATTCTTTAAGTGCCTTTCGATATCCCCCAGGATAATTTTCTCCATAATTTTTCCAGGGACTGAGCTTAGACTAATAGGTCTGTAGTTTCCTGGGTCTTCTCTCATGCCCCTGTTGTAGATGGGTATAACATGGCTAGATTCAAGTCAGCACAGACCTTCCCAGACTCCCATGACCTTTAATAAATTGTTGAGAGGGGTCCAGCTATAACATCAGCTAATTCCTTCAGCACTCTGGGGTGAACCCCATCTGGGCCCATGGACTTATGAACGTTGAGCTGATACAGCTGTTCCCGTACAATTTCAGTGACCACAGATAGAAAGTCACTGTTCCCCCATTCATGGTCATCCAACTCTGAGGTCCAGGCAACCCAAGATCTGTCATTACTGTTAAATACTGAGGAAAAAAAGGCATTAAATACCTCCACCTTTTCCTCCTCCTTAACTTGTTAGGTGACTAGTAACCTAACAAGCTCCAAGTATCAGTCCAATACTTTCCTTTGGCCTCCCCTTGCAGTTGACATACTTGAAAAAACCTTTTTGTTGTCTGACACCACAGTGGCCACTGTCTCAAGCTGGGCTTTGGCTTTTCTCATTTTCTCCTTGCAGATGCAAACCACAGCTCTATACTCCTCCTGTGAAGCCAGACCTTGCTTCCAGAGGTCACATATTTTCTTTTTCTGCCCTTCCTCAAGGTGTAATTCTCTGTTCAGCCAGGCTGGTCTTCTGTTCTGCTTGCTTGACTTGGGCCACAGTGGGATTACTTGCTCCTGGGCTTTTAAAAGGTGGTCGTTGAAAAGCAAGCAGCTCACTTGGACCCCTAACCCCTCTAGAGCAGATTCCCAAGGAACACTGCTAACTAGCTCCCTAAGAAGCTTAAATTCTGCTCTCTTAAAGTCCATGGTGGCAACTCTGCTGACCTTTTTCTCCTTACACCAAAAATTTTGAATTCAACTAATTCATGATCACCATGGCCAAGACAGACACCTACCTTCACCTCTCCTACAAGGCCTTTCCTATTCTCAAACAACAGATGCAGGAGGGCTGTTTTCCTAGTTGGCTTACTTAGTACTTATGACTGAAAGTTATCTTCAATATGCTTTAGGAATTTCACAGCCTTAATTGTCGCAGAAGTCTGATATTCCCAGTTTATGTTTGGGAATGTGAAGTCTCCCACAAGGACGAGGGTGACCAGCCCTGAGATTTCCCCCAGTTGCCTAGAGAATAGTTCATCTGTGCCATTGTCTTGGGTGGGCGGTCAATAGTAGACACCCATGACAATATCTGCTTTGCTATCTGCCTCCTTAATCCTTACCCAGAGGCTCTCTAGCTCATTAATCCTAACATCAGTGGCTGTAAGGTCTAATCTCTCCCTTACTTACAGTTGTCTATTCCTCCTGGACAGCCACCAGCCCTCCATCCCAGCACTCCAGCTGTGGAACTCATCCCACCAAGTCTCACTAACACCAATGATATCATAATTCTGCGAAAGGATCAAAGCTTCCAGTTCATCCTGTTTCTTCCTCATTCTGTGTGCATTGGTATACAAGCATTTCATATGTGCTGCTGAACTCGCAGCACTTTCTGGAGTGGCATAGATGCTCCCATTGGTTTTGCCTCCTTCAGGCAGTGTCACACCACCCCTTGGCATAACCTCAGTCTTCCTAATGGTATCCCCCCTCCCTGATCAACCCTAGTTTAAAGCCCTCTCAATCAGTCTTGCCAGGTAAATGTAACATAGGCCAAATCATGCTAGTTGTTTTCTTTCTGTGGGAAGATGAAATGGAGCTATACTGCAAAACTGTAAGAAGAGGTTCAGCTGGTCACCTCTTCTGTGCACTACAAACAGGACGCAGGACACAAAGAATAATAATAAAAAAAACTTTGAACTGTGTTTTTGGGGGCGTTTTTTTTTTTTTTCTCCCCCCCCAAAAAATGCATTTGAATAAGCTATCTTAGAGAATATAAGATCAAGAACCTGAAATCCTAATATTTCAGAAGTTAAGGTTTACATGTTTGCTTCACATCTTTCCAAATACCACCTTTGAAAACACCTTAGTGGTAGTAATGTGCTTTAGGAGACCTTATAGCTGGTTCAGTCATAAAAATTCAAGGCACTTTAATTTTTAGGCAATGATTTCTGGAAACAAAAAGTGGGAATGTCCATCACATGTACTGTAATAAGTATATTACAGAATTTCCATACGTAGTGCTCCACAGATAGCATTCCTGTTGTAATTCTAGCATTCTGGAGTAAACTGATCATTTATATTTAGTTTAGAAATGATGGTAACGTAAAAGTCTGTGCAATGAATGCAAATTCGTATTCATACACTACCTCTGGTCCCCTGAGAAATGGTTGTGACAGGGCACTGCTTTTCACTGCTTTGATAGACTCATAAGCTGATCAGAAGCAGTTGTGATGGAGCATAGGAGAAAGCTCCTTACAACCAGAAAGAGTCCAGCCACAGAAAGTATGTGATGTAGCAGCTGTTTTTTCTGTGAAAAGAAAGAAAGAAAGAAAGAGAGAAAGAAAGAAAGAAAGAAAGAAAGAAAGAAAGAAAGAAAGAAAGAAAGAAAGAAAGAAAGAAAGAAAGAAAGAAAGAAAGAAAGAAAGGTATGGTACTTGGTTGAAAAGGCAGTAATATTGTTTCGACTTGACTAAAATATGTTATGTTATGTAATCTAGTTGATTCTGCAGTACTTATACCTAGGTAAAAAATAATAATAATAATAATAATCAGATCAAACCACTCACCTAATCACTTTCATTCATGCTAGATGATAAATAAGGGAAATTAACTATGTAACCATTACATTTGTCATGCATTAAATTTGAATCTCTCTTTTTTTTTTTTTTTTCCCATCACTTATGTTTCTCTTTTCCAACATCAACGGCAGGAAAATATATGTCTTTCCTCTACCATGTAACTATTCTGATTTCAGAGAGCTCTCCTGTTTCTGTTTTGTTTTAAATCCTAAATGGAAAGGAATCAGCAGTATTGCTAAGAAGGCCTCTAGGGAGTCAAAAATACCTTTAAGACAAATTTCAAACTATATTTTGTTTACCATCCCTTTTTAGTGTTTTGATTCCTTCAGTGACAAAGACTTAGTTCACTGAGAGTGGAGATGCACTCCCAATAGGAAGAAGAATTAGCTAACCACTTTAGGCTTCGTGCAGAACTTTAGTTTGTATGGCTCTATACTTCCAAAATAATTTCCACAAATACTAGCTTGAGAAACTTCAATAACAAAAAGTATAGCAGAGCTTCTCTTGGAGTTCTGTGGCTCCAGAAGCTGGGTGCTTTTAACAAAACCCAGAATCTGTTTCAAAGGTAACCAACCTCATGGGACTAACTGAGCATCATTCTTGACAAGAGCAAAAAATGTTTTCTTGAAAAGGAGGACTAAATTCTTTATCCAGATTATTCCAAATGGAATAAATAAATAAATAAATAAATAAAAATTACCCCAAAAGTTTTATTAGATTTAACTCAAAATGAAATAGTTGTCCCATGAGAACACTGACATCTTACATCATTTCTTTTGTCAAATTCTCATTTAAGGTAGATACCGACTTCATAAAACTTTGCTGTCTAATTTTTTTTTTCATTCAGCTGAACATTCTGAGCAAGATCTCACAATGTAGTACTTTATCCCCCTCTACCCTCTATTCTAGAAATATTATAGTATCATTTTAAATTCATTTAATGATAATTTGATGCAACAGCATTTCTTGTTGTTGTTTCACACAAGTCTTTATGTGATCTGTAAGTTCTGACAAAGTGTACTGAAATCAGTGTCTCAATAGCTATACAGGTTTTCAAACGATACTGTTATGTTAAGTAACCTGAGGGCAATTCATTTCGAATAAATCAGAGTTTACACGGCTCTTGCTCTGTTACTGTGACTGACGGGACAATTAACAGTACCAAAGTTTAGAACCCTTCACTGGTGTCTGAGTCAGTTCTTCTCCAGAAAGAAGAAAAAAAAAAAAAAAAGTAGATCATACCTTAGAGAAATTTCAGACTGTTTGCAAAGCCAGCCAGATCTCCCCATCAGCTACACAGATCACATTGAAAACACTTTCTGGCCAATAATTGCAATTGCAAGCTTTTCCTCTACAGATTTTGAGGTTTATAATCAGAGATCTGTTTTTAATTTGCCTGGAGAGTTTCAAGAATTTGCAAACGCTCCCTCCAACCTTTTGGGAAAAAAATGTGTGTTCCCCAATGGAATGTGCAGAAATAGTTTAACATTATATTTTACAAACAAAAAGAAAATCCAGTAATATCATTGAAGATGCAACACATTAACAAAAAGCAAACAACAAAATGAATGTCTTCAAACAAAACTTCATAGCAGACACTCCTCACAAACAGAGATGTTAAAGTCACAGTGAAATAACCTAAGAGATTCTTACTGATGGGCTTGCTTTGTGAGTTCTGCGTATTTCCGCAGAAGTTCTAACATAACCATCATATACTTTCAAATTTCATACTTTACAAAGATTGAATATCCTGAAGTCAGGACACAGAATATAAGTAGAGGAAAGTAAAAGGCACAGAATTATACCCCAAACTGACACTCTTTGGCATGACAGACCACCACAGATGACAGCAAGGAAGCTTAGGTTTGCAGCAGCTTTACAGTCCTTCAGATTGCTAGAGCATTCTGAAAGGAGGCCCATTTCAATAGCATTGGATTTGTATTCATCCTTATATCCTTAGCCACGGATAAGAAATCAAGCAGGGAAGGCAGGAAACCATCATGGCTGAGCAAGAACCTGCTGGTAAAACTGAGGTGTAAGAAGGAAATGCACAAGTGGTGGAAGCAGGGACATGTGGCCTGGGAAGAGTACAAGGATGCCATCCGGATGTGTAGGGATGGAATCAGGAAAGCCAAGGCATGAATGGAACTACATTTGCAAGGAATGCAAAGAATAACAAGAATGGATTCTATAGGTACAATGGCCAGAAAAGAAAGGCCAAGGCCAAGGAGAGTGTACCCCCTCTGATAAAGGAGAAGGGAGAACTGGTAACTGTAAACATGGAGAAGGCTGAGGTACTCAACAACTTCACTGCCTCAGTCTACACTGGCAGTCAGGCTTCCCACATCTCTCACATTCTTCCCTGAACCTCTGAAAGAACTGGCTGACATAGTTGCCAAGCCACTCTCCATCATATTTGAAAAGTTATGGCAGTCAGGCAACATCCCTGGTGACTGGAAAAAGGGAAACATCACTCCCATTTTTAAAAAGGGTAGAAAGGAGGACCTGGGGAACTACAAATCAGTGAGCCTCACCTTTGTGCCTGGGAAGGTCATGGAACAGATCTTCCTGGAAGCAATGTTAAGGCACATGCAAGACAAGGAGGTGATCCAAGACAGCCAGCATGGCTTCACCAAGGGCAAATTGTGCCTGACCAATCTGGTGGCCTTCTATGATGGAGTGACTGCATCAGTTGACAAGGGAAGACCGACCAATGTCATCTACCTGGACTTCTGTAAGGCCTTTTACATGGTCCCACACGACATCTTGATCTTTAAATTGGGGAGATATGGATTTGAAGGGTGGACCATCCAGTGGTTAAGAAATTGGCTAGATGGCTGCACCCAGAGAGTTGTGGTCAACAACTCTATGTCCAGGTAGAGGCTGGGTTGGATGGGCCTTTGAGCAACCTGATGCAGTGGGTGGCATCCCTGCCCATAGCAGGGGGGTTTGGAACGAGATGATCTTTAAAGGTCCCTTCCAAGTCAAACCATTCTATGATTCTATGATGATACTCCTGACATAGTAACTTGATATTTCTTAATATATATATTCTGTCTGGAGGGAAAAATAATAGAAAATGATTTCCCCATCAGAAACCAGGACAATCACAAAACACATTTCTTCTGTTTTGAAAGCAATCCTATGCTTTAGTATCTAAGTAAAAATAACAGAGCATTCTAAACATAATTGTCATTTAGAATCTTCATTGCTTGATTTAGATGCCAGCAACAGACAGGGCACACCAACTAAGTATTAATATTCAGTGGTTCCTTCACAACTCAGAAAATAATTGAAACATGGTTCCTCACCTAGGTGTTTGTTTTTGCTCTTTTCCTATAGATGAAGAGACACCACTTTGCTGAAGAACCTTTTCCTGTTATCCAGCCTGAACCACCCATGTTGCAGCTTCATGCCATTCCTTCAGTTTCTGTTGCTGTCACCAGAGAGAAGAGATCAGTGCCTGCCCCTCCGCTCCCCCTCGTGAGCAAGCTGTAGGCCACCACGAGGCCTCCCCTCAGTCTCCTCTTCTCCAGGCTGAACAAACCAAGTGACTTCAGCTGCTCCTCACGTGTTTTGCTCTCCAGACCCTTCATCGTCTTTGTTGTCCTCCTTTGGACACTCTCTAATAGTTTCATGTCCTTTTTATACTGTGGTGCCCAAAACTGAACACAGTACTCAAGGTGAGGTTGCACCAGTGCAGAGTAGAGGGGACAATCACTTCCCTCAGCTGGCTAGCAATGCCATGCTTGATACACCCTAGGGTACGGTTGGCCCTCCTGGTTGCCAGGGCACACTGTTGACTCATATTCAACTTGCTGGTGACCAAAATCCCCAGATCTCTTTCTGTTGGGCTGCTCTCCAGCCTCTCATCCCCCAGTCTACGTATACCCAGGACTACCCCTTGCCAGGTACAGAATCAGGCACTTGCTCTTGTTAAACTTCATATTGCTGGTGATTGCCCAGCTCTCTAATTTGTCAAGATCTCTCTGCAAGGCCTCTCTACCCTCAACAGAGGCGACCACTCCTTCCAACTTATTGTCATCTGCCAACTTACTCAAAACACCTTCTAGTCCTACATCCAAGTCATTTATGAAAACATTGAAGAGAACTGGCCCTAAAATGGAGCCCTGCAAAACCCTACTAGTGACTGGCTGCCAGCCTAATGTAACCCCATTTACCCTAACCCTTTGAGCCCGACCCACCAGCCAATTGTTCATCCACTGTATCATGTATTCATCTAGCTGTATGTTGGTCATTTTGTCCAGAAAGATACTGTGGGAAACAGTAATACTGATATAACCCCATTTACTATAAACATATATATGTTTATACATGTTTATATGAGCGTTTATATATATATGTACTTGCATATATGCATTTATACATGTACTAATGCACCTGTATATATATGAATACACATAGATACTTCATGTGACAAGACATATACTTATTTATAACAGTACACACAGCATTTAGTACTTACATTTATTTCTTACACACATGCTGAAGCCCTATTCTCTTTCTTCTTTTTCTTCCTCTATTTTTACACACAGTTGCTTGTCACATACGACAAGGGAGGTTCAGGCTGGATATCAGGAAGAGGTTCTTCATGGAGAGGGTTGTCGCACAGTGGAACAGGCTCCCCAGGGACTTAGTCACAGCACCAAACCTATTGGAGTTTAAGAAGCGTTTGGTCTGTGCTTTTAGTCATATGGTCTGAATTTTTGGGCAGACCTGTGTAGTGCTAAGAGTTGGACTCGATGACCCTTATGGGTCCCTTCCAACTTGAGATATTCTGTGATTCTATACCCTCCACCCTCTAGGAAGCTGCTGTCATGATTTTGATGAACTACTGTTAACTGTTCAGACCACTCTTCAGATGCATTGTTACTGTTTCTCTTCTCTGCTTTTGTGAGTTTTTGTTTTAAGTCTTGTATGAGATCAGTGGAGCACATGCTCATCAACATTAAAAAGAAATCCCTGGAAAAGGGAAATATAACTTGTATGAGTGACACACAACCTTTAGAACATTCTACTGAGCTGTTGTCCATTGTGATAACCCCCTGCTAAAACAGATCTATGAGGATTTGAAACAGATTAATAAGAAAGCTTAAATTTTAATGCATTCTGGTTTTAGATTTAAAGAGAAATTAGATTAACTGTACAGAACAGAACTTCTACTAAACTGTGTTGAACTCTCCACCATCCAGTTGCAATGTAGTTATATGGTAGAGTCTATTTTTGTTCCTAAAAGGAGTCAGTTATTTCACATAGTTATAATTACTATTCCCGTGGCGTTTTCAGGATGCTAGTCAGAGAGAAAAGGGACTATATGGAATTTTTATTGAACTCCTAATATTGTTTGGGATGTTGAAGTAGCTTGAAAAAGTGGAAAAGCAGACATGCAGTACTTCACCTGGAAAGGTGGGAAAGCTTTTTTATCTCAAGGTTTTATTCAAATGATTTTTATTTTTATTTTTATTTTTTTATTTTTTTTTTCCTTCCAGTTTGAGAGGCCTATCATATTAAGATATGGATCTGTCCCATCAGCCTCACCTGACAAATTGTTAGAATTTAATGATTAGTATACTTTGCCTTCTTTCTTTCTTGGGATGGCTTCTGAAGAGAGAGAGAACAGCTACTAAAACATATGAAGTCTGACAACCAAACACCTCACATTACAGCAGCTCCAAGTTTCTGTTACTGTACATGTTACCTGTTTCCACTATTAAAAAGTGGAAACATCCTTTAATTTCCTAACTAGTGTCCTGGTGTTACTCAAAGATAATGCTCCTGTCTCACTCTGCTTTGCATGGAAAAATCTCAGCTCAGACTCTTGATTTATTATTTGCCTCCCCTTTGTTGTCTATGAAAGTCTTTGTGCATGATGTATTTCTCCTTTTGAATTTTGTAGTATGTTTGGAGCCAAAAGAGTTCAATTTCCCATCAATAGGAAGGAAATTAAAGGACCAACATTAGGTTCTTTATAAGACGGAGTAGTAAGCAGACAGAAATATGAAGGAATGAGAATGAATTTAGGGAAAATTTATGCCCTAGTCCCATATGCTTTGTACAAAGAGGATATAGTGGTGTATGAAGAAATAAAATGCATCTTAAAGATATTTTTCTACTTTTTTTTTTTTTTTGAGTGGTTTGCAAAAGTTTTAACAGTATACAGAAACATAAAACAGTATGGCTGAAGAACAGTTAAGAATGTGTAAAATGCACTCTTTTCTCCAGCAATCAATAAAGATATCTCTGGGACACAAGTCTTCTAAATGATTACACGAACTTATGTTTATTTTAATATTGACATATTTCTTAATTTTATTGGAAGTTTACATTAAATAGTATTTACAAATTATTTACAAGCTTAACTATGTCTTCACAGTCTAAATACTGGCAAAATCATTTTTATGTGAAAGATAGAGCTTGGAAGGACAGAGAGTTTTTGTTTTGTTTTGCTAAAAAATAAAATAAAATTGAAAAGCACAGGATTACGTGATAGGTTAGGGCTTTTGTATCTAGTCTTGTGGAATTGACCATGCCTGTGCTCACTTAGAAAATCTCTTATCACAGAAAATAAAGTTATTAATTTCAATAATGATGGAATAGTAATATCAAAATAGAACATTAACAGTTTCATGTTAAAAAAAAAGAAAAAAGAGAGAGAGAGAAAANTCACAGAAAATAAAATTAATAATTTCAATAATGGATGGAATAGTAATATCAAATAGAACATTAAAAGTTTCATGTTAAAAAAAAAAGAAAAAAGAGAGAGAGAGAAAAGTTGTTGAGGATTATGGTGGAGTTACTACTGGAGAACTTTGAAAAACAGATCTGAAAACCTTCTGTAATAATCAACTCTAAGCTCTAAAGCATAAAGAATATTCTGTTGTTTGAAGATCAAGAAAGAGGAAGAAGGGAAGAGAGAAAGACAGAAAAAAAGAGGAAGGAAGGAAGGAAGGAAGGAAGGAAGGAAGGAAGGAAGGAAGGAAGGAAGGAAGGAAGGAANGAAGGGAAGGGAAGGGAAAGTGTTTAAGACTATGAATTTATTTTTTTATTTAAAATCTTCCAGTCACTTCTAGTAATGTTAGGTTGTGCAGTTAAAGCAAATAAAATCTCTAATTCAGGGTTCTTTCATGCTTAAAAAGCAACATTACAGCCAAAACTTTAGCACAGACTTCACTTCCAGATGAAATGGTGCTCTGTAAAGGCAGTAGTAGAGCCTTCCCAATGTGGTTGACCTCAAATCTTGCTTAGGATGATGCCTTTATACTATGATGTCTCTCTACTATTGAGAGACTTTAAGTAATCTAGTAAAGTCAATTCAGATGAAGCTGAAAACTACAGGTTCCACTTTCTTTCCAGATGCAGCAAAAACAAATAGATGTGTATGTATATGAAAATACACAAACAAACATGCACACACATCCACTATACTATGTAAGCACTTAAGAAGGATTTGAAAAATGATCATGAAACCAATCCCTGAACATCGTTTCCAGTCAAATCGCTAGGAGTCACTTTAAGGACTGACACTGTATTGTCCATTGTCAACTTTGGGGAATAAATATATTTCTGGGAAACCACATTTCTTTAGGCAAGAACACAGAACTGTACTTTCTCTAGGGAACAGTGGACTGAAACCTTGTGGCTGTTAGAAATCTATGAGAGGCCTTGCTTTGTGGAGGTACTTAAAACAGCCAGAGAAATCTTCATTTAAAGACCAGAATCAAGCCTACTGAAACTGAGATGAATTTAAAGTAGTAATATGGAGGGCTGGTCCTTGTAGAAGTGAAAGGCATACTTTTTGGCTGTTTTAACCAGAGAACATAAGTTTTTGCTTGGATAATTAAATTCTACCTGAGATTGTGTCAAAATTCTCCTCTACTCATTTGTTTTCTACAGTGATCACCATATGTTTCCTTTTTTTTCTGGAAAACAACAGAGAGAGCGGGGGAAGAAAGACCACAAATGTTCTTGCTTTTATAGAAACTGACAAAAATGTGATTTATTTCCTCATTAGTTTTGACAATGATCTATTTGTTTATTTTTATTGCTACTGGAAGTGGTGTGGGGGTAGGGTTGGGAGGGGAGGTGGGTTGTATGCCTATGGCTGATCACTTTAGGAAAGACCTCAGTAGGACTAGTTCCCTGCATTGTTTTGGAATCACTTGCTATTGGTCATGAATGTCAACAAACTTGTTACCAAAGCTGGACTTGAATTGCCTTCAGTAATCCCCCTAAAATGTGTTTATAACTACTAGCAAAATTGTTCCTGTGCAGCAGACATACAGATCTGAGGAAATATAGACCACAGCAAAAAAAGAAAAAAAAAAAATCATTTTTCCCACACCACGCCCCTACAAGCTACTGATTCAGTATACAATGGTTCAGCTGAATCAGAATCCTGGAAATGCAGTGGGCTGTGTTTCTCCTACACCTTAGATGATGAGTGTCATATTTATAAAAGTAATCACATCCTGCATTTTCCTTTTGAGAAGCTTCATTGCTGGGTATTTAGCCACAGAGAGCTGGAGCTAGTGACTTGATTCCTGTATTTGACTGATGTTTGTGAAATTGTTACAAGCAATTGATACTGTGTTTGATAGCAGGGAATAGACCAGGCTCTTATAAAATAAGTTGTTCAGGAAGCTGATACTTTGTCTGTTGAATTGCATGATCCTGTTGTGATCTTTCTCACTTCAACCAACATGCAGTGCTTCTTGCTTTCTCTCATAGTTTATGGCTTTGATGTCATCCTGGTAAAGTTATTAGACAAAACTATTAGCATAATGTGCTGTGACAAGCAAACAACCATTTGGACAAAAAGTCAGAAATCACAGGTGATGTAAACATGAAGAACTTTGTCTCTCATGAGGTCTTGCATGACTGTTTGTTGTACAACCATGAAAAGTTATAAAATGTATTTTGTAAAACAGAGTATTCCAGAAGAGATATGACACTGCTAGTCTTTTCCAGCTATGAATTTTTCACATTTCAGTAGAAAACACGGAAGTAGTGTTGGCTCTCAAGTTAGCTACAAAAGTTTTGAATTTCTAATACCTACCAAGTGAATAGGAAAAGGGTTTGTTTGTTTGCTTATTTATTTATTTGTTTTCAAAGAAAGCTTCTGCTGACTTTTGACTGGCAGTGGCAAAGCAGTAAAACATATATTAATAACTATAATTAAGAAACAATATAATTCATTTTGTAAAGCAATGTTCTGAATTGAGAGTGTATTCAATGGTGTTTTCTAATTGGTTTGCTGACAATGGGAAGGTAAATGACAGTTATGTGACAGATCTATTTCTGTACATGCTGTGAAAAGCATGGAAACCATTCTGGCACACAAAGTAATTCATGTCTTCCAACAGCTTCCAAAAGCAAGAACGTCTTTTTTTCTACATCCAGAAATCAAAAGACTATTCTTGCATCCAAAATATGCTATTCTCCTACCAGTCATGTGTGTTGTTACTAATCATTAGAGATGGTGAGTTCTTTCATGCTGAAGGCTGTAGATTGTCACTTTGATTATGATAAATAAACTTGATTTTTTCTCACTTGAATAATTATATTTAATTATTATATTGACTTATTTCCATTAATTTTTAACCTCACATTACCAGCTGGGTGATGACCACTCTAAAATTCTGTATTAACCAGTCTCAGGAGTGATTGTCACATTCCCGTCTCACAGAGAGAGTATGAATAGATATATGTTTGTGTAATTATTCCTAGTTGTATATGTTTAAAAACTATTTAATAGGAAAACCTTTTGCTTGGATTTTGTACTCTCAGACACAAAATGTCAGGTAGGGCATGGCTTGATGATCATTTCTTTGTGTCTTTACTCCATCTTACAAAACTCAGAACAGAAATGAACCTGCAATGGAGCAGATTTAGAACAATTATTTTAAAGAAGGAATTTAAGCCCAGAAAGTACATCTGAAAATTCTCTAACTAAACTTTGACGAATACAAGCTTAAGGATTGAGGAGGAGTATTGAGGTAACAAGGGGTATTGATGAGTTTCAAGATAACGTATAGAATAAGTTGATGACTGATAACAGTTTCACTGACAGAAATCCTTAGTTGTAGAAATAAGACTGACAGACAGTCATGAGAAAACTACATGAGAGATCAAGCTGACCTTTTTAACTAGTAAGTCCTTCTAGAAAGCTTGTCCCACCAAACTGGCTTCTGTTATTTGGGAACATGAAAACACAAAGCAAATATCTGCTTATATAGGACTCTGAAGATGTATTGCCAAACATGACAAAAGCTCAGAGCAGCTGTCTGCAGAATTCAGGTTAAACTGAAGGCAAATAAACTTATATAAACTAAATTATTAACATTAAAAAAAAAAAAAAGGTAAATAAATTATGATTATGAGATTAAAGAGTAGTAAGAAAGCCATTAATCAATATAATATTGAAGGTGAGGAAGTATTTATAGTTGAAGGAACAGAATCTAGTGGAAAGTTCCAAAATAAATTTTCTCTGGTGATTTTTAATATGACAGTGCTATTCCATTTTCTTAAGCATTAATTATGAATGGAAGAAGACCTGGCTAAAATTCTCCTAGTCTTCTGTAACTCAAGGATCAAGCTGAACCTTTGTTCTTATGATGAAGGCTTCCTGACAAATTAGAGCAAAGAGGAGACAAGGATTACAGTTTACACAGTCCACAGCTAAGTTTTGCTCAACATTTTAAATAACTGTCTCAAGCCCTTCCAGTACCCATCCCGTATAATCTTTCTTTCTTTCTTTCTT
>VXAA01005661.1:39197-61089 GCA_013399115.1 Anseranas semipalmata
TTTAAGTAATCACTAACAGATGTCCCTTTATTGAAATTGCTTTGGGGGAACAAAAGTAGTAATGTAAAAGTTAAGAGATGAGTTGGAGTATTATTACAAACAAAAATAATTCAAGTAACATCAACAAATAGAACAGATCCTTTAGTTTTATTTCTAGGAGAATAAGGGACAATTATTTGCAACCTTGTAAGAGCCACAAAACTTGACAATGCAAGTGGCAATGTTCTTTATCTGTATTGTATGTGTGGAAGTGCTTGTCATATATGCATTTGCATTTCAACTGGCCCAGAGGCCGGGGTGGTTGGGGGGGGAGATTCCATTTAATTCAACAAATTTTTGTTTTTTGTTTCTCTTTTTGTTTATTAGAACTTCTATTCCAGTACAGTATTGCAGTTACAGATCTATTACTGTGGAAGAAAATGGGAAAAGAACTCAGAATACCCAGACTACCTACATTCATCTCACCAGTTGTATTTCTTAGCATGCTGCAGCGGTTCTGACAGTTAAAAGGCTTAAAAAGCTGTTGCTTTTTTTTTTTTTTTGCCTTTGCACGTTTGTTTTTGATTGTGAAACATTTCACCCAACATAGTATCACAAATACGAGACAATGCTTCACTTGAAAACTGCAAACCCAATCTGCATTTGTGTCAATCATTTAATCTTGCAACTGCTAAATCCTGACATCATTGTTCTACTACAGAAAAGATTATTTTAAAAAGAAATGGATATTCTCTATCAACTACAACTATTTTTTTTTCTGTGTAAAATGAAGTTCTAATTCAATCTGTAAAAGATAAAAAGCTTGAATTTCAGAAGAGTTTTAAACAGCTCTTGTGAAAGTATAAATAAAGTTACTTATTTATGTGTAAATTTGCAAGATTCTAGTTCTAAGCATTTTAGATTTTTTTTTTTTTTTTTTAATGAGATGCAACTGAGATGGACAGAAATAGATATTTCTAGTTTATGTTAATTGTAAAATCTTCAGTTCAGGATCATATCTCTTTTGTTAATTTCTTAAATTAGTTCCTGTACCAGAACTTAACAGACACAACCTGAAAGTCCATTGGCATTAAACTAAAGACATGGACAGTTCTAGTACGCATTGAAACAGATATATTAAAAAAGCATTTTTTTATTTATGCTTAAATATGTTTATTTTTATGTTTAAATATATGTGTGTATGTGTGTGTGTGTACAAAGGATTTCACAGAATCATAGAATATCGTGAGTTGGAAGGGACTCACAAGGGTCGTTATGTCCTACTCCTGGCTCCACACAGAAACACAAAAATCAGACCATGTGTCTGAGAGCGTTGTCCAAACACTTCTTGAACTCTGGCAGGCTCAGGGCCATGACCACTTCCCTGGGGAGCCTGCTCCAGTGCCCAACCACCCTCTCAGTGAAGAGTCTTTTCCTAACATCCAGTCTGAACCTCCCATGTTGCAGCTTCATGCCATTCCTTCAGTTTCTGTTGCTGTCACCAGAGAGAAGAGATCAGTGCCTGCCCCTCCGCTCCCCCTCGTGAGCAAGCTGTAGGCCACCACGAGGCCTCCCCTCAGTCTCCTCTTCTCCAGGCTGAACAAACCAAGTGACTTCAGCTGCTCCTCACGTGTTTTGCTCTCCAGACCCTTCATCGTCTTTGTTGTCCTCCTTTGGACACTCTCTAATAGTTTCATGTCCTTTTTATACTGTGGTGCCCAAAACTGAACACAGTACTCAAGGTGAGGTTGCACCAGTGCAGAGTAGAGGGGACAATCACTTCCCTCAGCTGGCTAGCAATGCCATGCTTGATACACCCTAGGGTACGGTTGGCCCTCCTGGTTGCCAGGGCACACTGTTGACTCATATTCAACTTGCTGGTGACCAAAATCCCCAGATCTCTTTCTGTTGGGCTGCTCTCCAGCCTCTCATCCCCCAGTCTACGTATACCCAGGACTACCCCTTGCCAGGTACAGAATCAGGCACTTGCTCTTGTTAAACTTCATATTGCTGGTGATTGCCCAGCTCTCTAATTTGTCAAGATCTCTCTGCAAGGCCTCTCTACCCTCAACAGAGGCGACCACTCCTTCCAACTTATTGTCATCTGCCAACTTACTCAAAACACCTTCTAGTCCTACATCCAAGTCATTTATGAAAACATTGAAGAGAACTGGCCCTAAAATGGAGCCCTGCAAAACCCTACTAGTGACTGGCTGCCAGCCTAATGTAACCCCATTTACCCTAACCCTTTGAGCCCGACCCACCAGCCAATTGTTCATCCACTGTATCATGTATTCATCTAGCTGTATGTTGGTCATTTTGTCCAGAAAGATACTGTGGGAAACAGTATGAAAAGCTTTACTGAAATCCAAAATGATTACAGCTGCTGGCTTCCCTTGGTCAGCTAGGTGGGTGGCCTTGTCATAAGAGGAATTTAAGTTCATTAAGCAGGACTTCCTCTTGTAAACCCGTGTTGACTGAGACCAATAACTGCATTGTCTTTCAGGTGTTTTTCAGTAACTCCCAGAATAACCTTCTACTAGGTACTGAAGTGAGACTGACAGGCCTGTGATTACCCAAGTCTTCTTTCTTGCCCTTCTTGGAAATTGGAACAATGTTTGCCAGCTTCCAGTCAGCTAGAACCTCTCCAGATTCCCAAGAGTGTTGAAAAATAATTGAGAGGTCTCGTGATGACATCAGCCAGCTCTCTGAGTACCCTGCAATGAATCCCATCAGGCCCCATACACTTACATGCATCCAGCTGGAGCAGCAAATTCTGCACAAGCTGGGGGTTGTTTGGGAGTTTATCATTCATGCAGTCATGGTCCTCCAATACAGGGCTACGAGGGTCCCAGAGCCCACCATCGGTGTTGAAGACAGAGGTGAAGAAGGCATTAAACATCTAAGCTTTGTCTGTGTCCTTGTTTGTGAGGTGACCATCCTTATCAAATAACAGACCATTGTTTTCTCTGGTCCTCCTTTTGCAGTTAACATATTTAAAAAACACGTTCTATTGTCCCTCACTGTACCGGCCACCTTCAACTCTAAGCCTTGGCCACAATGATGAACAACATAGTTCTCTCATGTTGCCTGACCTTGCTTCATAGAATCATAGAATCATAGAATGGCCTGGGTTGAAAAGGACCTTAAAGATCATCTAGTTTCAACCCCCCTGCTCTGGGCAGGGTTGCCAACTACTAGAGCAGGCTGCCCAGCACCACATCCAGCCTGGCCTTGAATGCCTCCAGGGATGGGCCATCCACAACCTCTCTGGGCAACCTGTTCCAGTGCCTCACCACCCTCTGAGTCAAAAACTTCCTCCTAATATCCAACCTAAATCTCCCCTGTCTTAGTTTGAAACCATTCCCCCTTGTCCTATCATTATCAATGTGTGTAAACAGGTGTTCCCCCTCCTGTTTATACGCTCCCTTCAAGTACTGGAAGGCCACAATGAGGTCTCCCTGAAGCCTTCTCTTCTCCAAGCTAAACAAGCCCAGTTCCCTCAACCTTTCTTCATAGGAGAGGTGTTCCAGCCCTCTGATCATCTTAGTGGCCCTCCTCTGGACCCGTTCCAAGAGCTCCACATCCTTCTTGTGCTGGGGGCCCCAGGCCTGCACGCAGTATTCCAGGTGGGGTCTCACCCAGAGGCCATACACTTTCTTTTTCTACCTAAGCTCTAGAAGAAGATCTCTGCTCAGCCAAGCTGACCTTTGCCCTGCCTGCTTCACTTCTGACATTTTGGAATTGACTATTTCTATGCTCTTAAGAGGTGGTACTTAAAAATTGACCAGCACTGTTGGACCCCAATGCCTTCAAAAATAGTTTCCCAGGGGACCTTACTAACCAGTTCCCTGAGCAGCCTGAAGTCTGCTCTCCCCACATCCAGGGTTGAAGTTTTTGTGGCGGTTTTCCTCCTGTCACCAAAAATTTTAAACTCAGCTATTTCATGGTCCCTATGGACAAGACAGACGACACCAATCACCACTTCCTCCATGAGACCCTCTCTGTTCTCAAGCAACAGATCTAGGAGGGCACCTTTCCTAGTTGGTTCCCTTAGTACCTGTACGACAAAGTTATCATCAAGGTGTTTTAGGAATATCCTGCACCTGTTTGTATCAGCTGTGTGGTATTCCCAGTTCATGTCTGGCAAGTTGAAATCACCCATAAGGACAAGGGTGGCTGATCCAGAGGTATCTGTTAGTTCCTTAAAGAATAATTCATTGGTGTCATCATCCCAGCTGGGTGGTCTATAGCAGACTCCCACAACAACACTTGCTTTATTTGCTCGTCCCTTAATCCTTTCCCAGAGGCTCTCAACTGTGTCATTGCCAACTGCAAGCTCCATACAGCCCAACCCCTCTGTTACATACAGCGCCATCCCCACGCCTCGTTTGCCCTGCCTGCCCTTTCTGAAGAGCCTATAACTGTCCAACGTAACACATCAGTCACAGGACTCTTCCCACTAGGTTTCACTTACGCCAATGACGTCGTAGCTTTGGGACTGAGCCAAGACTTCTAGTTACTCTTGCTTGCTCCTCATGTTGCGTGCATTGGTGTNCAGAGGCTCTCAACTGTGTCATTGCCAACTGCAAGCTCCATACAGCCCAACCCCTCTGTTACATACAGCGCCATCCCCACGCCTCGTTTGCCCTGCCTGCCCTTTCTGAAGAGCCTATAACTGTCCAACGTAACACATCAGTCACAGGACTCTTCCCACTAGGTTTCACTTACGCCAATGACGTCGTAGCTTTGGGACTGAGCCAAGACTTCTAGTTACTCTTGCTTGCTCCTCATGTTGCGTGCATTGGTGTAGAAACATTTCAAATGTGCTTCACTGTACACAGTACCTCATGGAGTAGACTGAAGGATCTCACTAACATGTAGTCCCTCAAATTTTTACATGACGTCTCATAGCTTATCATTGGCAAGCCTGGTTTTATCCCTTTCCCCCTTCAAATCTAGTTTAAAGTTCTATTGATCAGCCCTGCTAACTCCTGCACAAAAATCCTTTCACTGCTCTGAAAAAAGAGCAACCCAGCAGGCACCAGCAGGCCTGGTATCATCTAGACCATCCCATGACTGAGAAAACTGAACAAAACAAAACAAAACAAACAACCAAACAACAACAAAAAACAAACAACCAAACAACAACAACAACAACAACAACAAAACAAAACAGAAATTCTGCTGGTTTTGCTCCATTTCTACTATTCTGTAAAGGATTTTTCAATAGATATTCAATACTTTGATCATATTTTTGGTTTATTTTTCAACCAGTTTCAACAGCACATACATGGAACATCTCTTCTATCATTTTGAAACCCTGTTCCATTAAAGATGTTGTAGGTTAATGAGCTTTCTACTTTTACATGTAACTTCTTACCATATAGGTGAGATATAACATTTCCATCAAGAAATAAATGAGAAGCATGTGGTAGGTTGCATCCATTTTTAATTGTTCTAAACTGTAATTTTGTTCTGCTTTGTACAGCAAAACTGCTTCCCTTGAGACTCATTTGAAAAAGTTTTCTTCCTCTCTCTCTCTCCTACAGACCTACAGAGGCATCTGTCTCTTTTGGAAGGCATCTTTTACTTGAGCAAGTAAAACTTTTATTTCTTCTGCTAGTGGGAAGCAATATCACCAAGACAGTTGTGCAGGTGATCCTGATAGGCCTTGTGCTGCCATAGAAACACCATTTCTATGTGCAATTCTCCTGTCACATCTATAGAATTGGTTGGGATATTTGCAGATCCACATACTATTACAAAAAGGAGACTGCTGGACACCCCCATCTTCACCATACCTTCACGTTCCTTTGCTCTGCTATCTATTATTTCTATTTGGAAAGAAAAGCGTTGAAAAATGGTTTCTCATCCAAATCTCAGCTATATATCTTCTGAAGAATCTTTTAGATGTTTGTTTTATTGTGATGTGTACACAGGTTTCAGAAACATGGTTTGATTTACATAAATGTTGTCAATTTACAATACTTGAGATGTTTTTACGACAGTATCAAGAATTCATAGCACTGGCACTTTTCAGTTTTATAATGTCTTACAAACAGTACTTTCAAACTAAATATATGTGAGCATGAAAAAGTCTTTAATTAGCTGCAGGGTCACATAAGTTGGAAAAGATGCATTTTTCATGCATGTTTATATATATAGTTTATCTACAAATCTTGTTTCCATGGAAAACTGAGATGGGCTGCTGTTCTGTGCTCTGCTTGTTATGCAGATTAACTAAACCTTTCCGTAAATTGGATTCATTGGTCAGCATTGTGACCCTATGATGAAATGAGATAATATTCTTAAAGCTATGAAGTGATAGAGACAGGATCCTAAGTTACTTGAAATGGCTGCTCAGCAAGCAATTGGAGACTCTTTAGTGGCTCCTGCAAGAAAGCCATCAGAGAGTTTCCTTAACCCAAATTGTTTGTCAGTTATACATATAACAATGTGCTCTTTGCCTTGGAAAACTTATTTCTTATCATTCATAGAATTTCTTCTGCTGTCTAAGTAAATACATCCTCAATTGCTTTGCGGAATTAAGGACATTAATAATCAAGTCCCATCTATGTCATCATTGTGCCACTTCTGTATGCTCAACGAATAAGCATTTGAAAACAAACAAATAAACAAAAACACACACACCCCAAATAACTAAAATAAATACAAGCAAAGTAATACCTTTATATATTGCTTTTATACTCTAAAATCAGTAGTAAATGGCAATTTATCTAGTCACAGAACTAAAACACACAGATAAATAACTACTGTATGTCAGTGCAAATCTATTAGAAGTGAAAATATGTGTCTCCCTTATCTTTCCAAACCTATGCAAATGTTTTTTAATGTTTTTGTTCCCCTTCCCCAGCAGGATCCTTTGAGAGCTCAGTTGTTTCCATGTAACCATCATCTCCTTTGAAAGTGTATGTTCTTGGCTTTTTTGGAGGGGGGAAGTGAAAACAATGTCAGTTAAGAGAGTTTTATAATAATAAGAGATAGACAAAAATAATCTCTCTGGAAATTTTGTTCTCAAACAGTCATTCCAAAAGGTCACACTGAAAAATGAGAATTTTAACCAGACAAATGAAGCATAAGATTAATGATAAGACTTAATGGGGAAAATCCAGCCCTCAACACTTGTCCACTTGCATGATGTGGTAAGGGAAAGGAAAGCAAGTGGTTCCAGACACTTCTCTGGCAATAAAGCTATCTTGCAGATTCAGGTTGGGTAGACTAGAATGTATGCTGGTGAGCATAAAACACGGCATAAGCCGGCAGAGATCCTGCTCTTTTATGAAGTGTCAGGGCACTGATTCCTTTACCTTCTTCCCTGTGGACCCTCCTAGCCCAATTACACAGCATAGGGCATATATTGTTTGTCTGTTTGTTTGTTTTCATAATAGTTCTCACAAGGAGAGTAAGAATGCTTAGACACACAAAGCAAAACTCTTAACAAAGTGGCAAGAAACAGTGTAGACTGGGTCAATAGATAGAATTTCACCATGTTTCTTCTATGAGATATCAACTACTTGCTTTAATATGAAGAAGTGGGTTTATGTGACTAGCCTGAAGATACTAAGAACATTTTTAGAACGCACATGTAGGAAGAAAATTCTGTAGGTTCAGAACTAACATTAATAAAAGTACAGAAAGTGCATAATAATATTGCTCTTACAGGAGGAATAAAAATAATTTGATTAAGACTGAAAACTAAAGTGCAGGAAGAGCATGATTCCTTTTGATAGATATTGATTTCATTTAGATTTGCTAAGTATGGGTAATTGGGTGGGTGTTGTGAATAATATTAGAAGATGTGAATAACAAGGGCATGTGTTAAAGATGTAATTTTAATGAACAGAAGAAGATTGAATTTTAATGATTAGAAGAAACTGAATAAAATTAGGAAAAACCTCTTGTAGTTTTCTCTTTTAGGTTAACCTTGGTATTCTGGATATAAAGGTGAAGTGTAAAATAAGATAAATAGATTCTCAGTAACTTGACTCAATAAATTTGAGATAAATTTGGTCAATCATTTTTTATTTTGGAGTTGAACTCCATGCTTCAGTACCTACATAATATTAGATGCTGGCTAAAGGATCGGAAAAACAAATGCCTACTTTTAATAAAAGCTACTACTAAAATGAATTTTCATGACACATATTGTGCTCAGGTATAAAGGTTTAACATGTATAACATACCATAGAATGGCCTGCCTTACAATTAGCAAGATTTCACATAAGAAAAGTTCAATCTGACAGAATATTCTCATATGGTTTTAAGAATGAGTAACTGTAACGTAGGAGAAACGTTAAAAAAAAAAAAAAAATCTGCACTCTGCATGGTCTTAAAGTTCTCATTCTGATTTTCAGGATCACTAGTGATCATCCTCAAATACATTTATACATTTGGGGATAGAAAAGAAGAATAGATAGGAAAAAGAAAAAAAAAAAAAAAAGACAACAACCAGCAACAACCTAACCTTCCTGCAGGTAATTAACGTCATTTAGTAACTCCATAAATCAGCAGTGAAGTATGTATTTATTTACAAAATCCAGATGTAACACACAGACAAGCAGTGGTGATATGTGTTATCTTCACTACTACCACATGCCATGTTGTACCAGGCAGTGAAAATTAGAAGTCATTGTTTCTGTAAGACACTCACACCAGGCCTTATTATTATTATTATTTATTTTTGTAAGAATCGTGTATATTTTAAACATTAAAATGTATGAACAGTTATTCTTGAGCTCATCCTAGCACTACCAGGAGTTGAAGGTTATGCTGTGCCTCACTGAAAAGGAGTTATTATTCCATTTTGCATAAAAATTCCTAATTCTATTTGTGTTGTTGAAGTATAAAAAATTAATAGTCCACATGTAAACATAAAAATGTAAACATCTGTAGTATACAAATAACATTTTGAAAATGTCTCAATATAAAAATCTTACTGTAATTTTTTGAAGCAATTTAGGCTTCTAGAAAAACAGAATAACGAACTCATGAAAAATTTCCATAGTTAGGACACTATTACATATAAAAGAACAAAGTGAGCTGAAAGATCTCTTTTCAGAACTTATCTAGGTAATGAAATATGTATTTCATGTAGCCCAAATGTAAAGAGTTATGCAATCTGTGGATCCACAGTAACAACACATTTAGATACCCAGAAAATTCTGATTTTCAAAGAAAATGAGAGAGAAAGAAAATAAAGGTTCTTTATGAAGGACATGGGGAGTGTTATTAGAATACTATCCCTAATTTTACAGTCTATTTATTCACTTGTGAATGATGACTTTTTCCTTGAACTTCATGAATTCTAGCCTAGGCTCTGTAATTCATTCCTTATTGACACAGAAAGTTGCCAGTGAAGGTTCAGCTAGTTCCTAAAGCAGAAGCCTGCCTCTTTAAGATGAGAGAAATTACATTAAATGAATATTCCACAACTGGAACAGACCTTTTGTACCCTACTGAATTCATGGTTAAATAATAGTGATAGGTTACAAGCTTTTAATTTGATAAAAAGAAATTTGCTAGAGTCCTTTTTTTAAGATTGCACCACTATCAATCATCATCATCAACAACTAGAACCTATGCTGCAGGGATTTAAATCAGAGGAAAATAGATCAGTTGACAATACCTCTCTAAGTAACATTAAAGGTACTGAATATTTTCTTCTGAGGTTATCAAATCACACTGAAATGTTACTATATCTCTGTACTTCAAATTAACAAATATAAATGCAAGTAGTCTTCTCAGAAGTAAAAGTCAAAACAAAACAAAACAAAACAAACAAACAAACAAAAACAGACAAACCACCACAACAAACAACAACAACAAAAACGTCAAGTTAATTCCAAAAATGTTAATATATTGCAAAATCATTTAGCATTTGACACTTATACATTACTGGACAGGCATTTCAGATACACAGATATTCATTTTTATACAAAAGAAGAAAGGAATTTCCTTACTGTAGAATTTTAAATAAGTTATTCTAGATTATTCTAGAGATATTTATGTTGTTTTTTTCCATCAATAATTTATTTTCTTGTTGTCTGTTTTAAAATGATGTTTTAGCCCTTTTACTTAGAAATAAAAGTAAGAAAAGAAAAAATGAAAATGGTTGAGTGGATAGAGCACTGAGGAAGAAAACAGTATATACTCGGCTCTGTTATTTCCCATGTAAACTTGAAAAGGTCACATCATCTTTTCTCTCTCCCTCTCTCCTGCTAACATTTACTTCTCTCATGTTTTGCTTGTAATCTCTTTGGAGCACAAACTGTTGCTTACTTTCTGTCATAGGGGAGCAAGTTCTAATTCTGTTAAGATTTACACTTTTGACTAGCTTCACTGGAACACAGCAGGGATTCTTGTGAAAGCATGGCTAGCCATGTTTCTCACTTTTTGTAGGCTAAATGAATATGAAAATTTCAAGGTTATCATTGACTGGGAAATAACATCTGAAAAAACTTTCATGAACAAATTATGGCAGAATAACAAATTACAGACAGGTGATTCATAACAATTATACTTCCTATAGCTTCTTTCAGAATTACATCTCTTTTGACACATCCTGTGATATGTAGCTCTCAGTGGAAGATCTAAAGTTCTGCTTTTGTTGTTGGTGGCTATACTAAAGTTCTGATTCTCAGTAATAGACCCTATTTTTAATTGTTTATATTTGTGTATGCATGTGTCCTCAGTTTGCAGCCTTGCAAGTACTTAACCACAGACTTAGCGTTGAGCTAAAAAACACTATAAAAGCTGAAAAACTTGCATTTCTTTAAAAGCATTTATGAGGTTATTATTTATTGAGACTGTTGAAGAAAACTCAGTAAGAACTCAATCAGAAACACTTTAGAGCTGCCAATAAAATAAGTTGGTCAGGTAGAGAAAATATGTACATGACCTACATGAATTTAACATATGATATCACCTCAACAAACCATACAGTCAGAAAGGCATTGGAGACTGCATCAGTTGACAAGGGAAGACTGACCAATGTCCTCTACCTGAAATTCTGTAAGGCTTTTGACACAGTCCCACATGACATCCCGATCTCTAAATTGGAAAGATATGGATTTGAAGGGTAGACCATTCGGTGGATAAGGAATTGGCTTGATGGACGCAACCAGGGAGTAGTGGTCAATGGTTCTATGTCCAGGTGGAGGCCAATGACAAGCGGTGTCCCTCAGGGGTCTGTCCTGGGACCGGTGCTTTTCAATATCTTCATCAATGACATAGATGATGGGATTGAGTGCACCCTCAGCAAGTTTGAAGACGACACCAAGCTGAGTGGTGCAGTTGATACAATAGAACGAAGGGATTCCATGCAAAGGGACCAGGACAAGCTTGAGAAGTGGGCCCATGTGAACCTCATGAGGTTCAACAAGGGCAAGTGCAGGGTGCTGCACCTGGGTCAGAGCAATCCCAGGCATGAGTACAGACTGGGAGAAGAACTCATTGAGAGCAGCTCTGTGGAGAAGGACTGGGGGGTTCTGCTGGACGAAAAGCTTGACATGAGCCAGCAGTGTGCGCTTGCAGCCCAGAAGGCCAACTGTGTCCTGGGCTGCATCAAGAGAGATGTGACCAGCAGGTCGAGGGAGGTGATTGTTCCCCTCTGCTCTGCCCTTGTGAGGCCCCACCTGGAGTGCTGCATCCAGGTCTGGGGCCCCCAGCACAAGAAACATGTGGACCTGTTAGAATGGTTCCAGAGGAGGGCCACAAAGACGATCAGAGGGCTGAAGCACCTCTCCTATGAAGAAAGGCTGAGCAAGCTGGGGATGTTCAGCCTGGAGAAGAGAAAGCTCCGGGGAGACCTCGTTGCAGCCTTTCAATACTTAAAGGGGTCTTATAAAAAGGATGGAGAGGGACTCTTTACTCGGGTAGATAATGATAGGACAAGGGGCAAGGGTTTTAAACCGAAAGAGGGGAGATGTAAATTAGATGTTAGGAGGAAATTCTTCACTGTGAAGGTGGTGAGGCACTGGAACAGGTTGCCCAGAGAAGTTGTGGCTACCCTGTCCCTGGAGGTGTTCAAGGCCAGGCTGGATGGGGCCCTGGCTAACCTGATCTAGTGGGTGGCATCCCTGCCTATGGCAGGGGGGTTGGAACCAGGTGATCTTTAAGGTCCCTTCCAACCCAAGCCATTCTATGATTCTATGAAAGGCATTAAAAGGAAAAAAAAAATAGGAACACCTTAGAATGTCTCAGGAAAGGACTATTCCACATCTGGAATATTGTGTCCAGTTCTGGGCCCCTCAGTTCAACAGGGACAGGGAACTGCTTGAAACAGTCCAGCACAGAGCCACAGGGATGATTAAGGGAGTGGAGCATTTCCCTTATGAGGAAAGGCTGAGGGAGCTGGGTCTCTTTAGCTTGGAGAAGAGGAGGCTGAGGGGTGACCTTATTAATGTTTATAAATATGTAAAGGGTGAGTGTCAGGAGGATGGAGCTAGGCTCTTCTCCTTGACATCCAGCGATAAGACAAGGGGCAATGAGTACAAGCTGGAACACAGGAGGTTCCGCTTAAATATAAGAAGAAATTTCCTTACAGTGAGGGTGATGGAGCACTGGAACAGGCTGCCCAGAGAGGTTGTGGAGTCTCCTTCTTTAGAGACTTTCAAAACCTGCCTGGACGCATTCCTGTGTTACCTGATCTAGGTGTTCCTGCTCTGGCAGGGGTACTGGACTAGATTATCTTTCAAGGTCCCTTCCAATCCCTAAAATTCTGTGTGGTCTGTGTGTGATCTGTGTATTATTTTATCAAGATAAAATATAATTAGTGACTCCACAGAACTGGTTACTTATATCAAACTTGAGAAGCCTGGAAGCTATTAACTTCTAGGAGGCATTTTCATCATGATTTGCAGCACTTTTAATCAAGTTGAAAAAGATAACTAAAGAACTAAAAGTACTAAAAGGAATAAAGGAAAAGAAAAAAAGAAGCAAAAAGAAGAGAGAAAAAAAAAAGTTAAAACCACTAATCAGAAACATTATCTACAAATCATCTTACAAGATCTTTCAGTAAGAAAATTTACCTGTGAGTAAGAAAATTTACCTGTGAAGTAGATCTGATGTAGTTCTCCCTTCTGTTTGGAAGACTGACTCATCCTGTACCTGCATGATGATTCAGTTATATATGGAAACATTCTGAATCACAGCATTGAACAATATTCAACTGAATCCTTTCTGAAAATGCATATTTAAAAATAAGGAAAGCCATCTTTCAGAGTGAATTCATTCAGTGTCCTGGATTAAGTTGATTTACATAAGCATTGTGGAGAGGAGAATTACCCCCTGGCGTTAAACCCAATCTCCACAGATGGTCTTTTTGATCTGTTAATCAGATTTCCTGTATCCTTAGACAATATCTTAATTGCTTATGCCCTCACATAAAAAAGGGAGAGAGAGAGAGAGAGAGAGAGAGAGGGAGATTCAACTACTCTTAATCAGGCAGGAATAACCATTTATATGCTTTTTAAAGTACAATGAAAGTGTATTCAACCTAGGTGTCCGGGATAGAAAAAAAGTTTCATTTGATAACAAAAAATGAAAATTCTGCACATGCTTTTCATTACTGTATTTTCTACATAAGTTCCTGATCAAATATCCTCTGGAAAGGTATTCATATTCCAGAAGCTTTCTCATGTGGCTTTTCCAAACTATGTAGATTACTGTAGTACAATTTGCATATTTAATGCAAAACTTCCATGCACTATAGCTTTCTGGGGTCACCACTGCACAGCACAAAGTCTGTTGCTTCTGCTTCCACAACTCTTGTAACATCTATAGTAACATCTTCAAAGATAGCCTTTAATGACTGCCCTTTTGCTTGCTTGCTTGTTTGTTTGTTCGTTTCTCTCCTACAATATCTGAGACAATCACCGCTGGTACACTGCTAAGTCTGGTATTCTGGCTTTTATGGGAAGAGAAGATGCAGGACACAGGTTGCTAGATTTCCATTCTCAGTACTTAGCAATGAGACCATTACTTCAGTTAATGCTAGCTGAGGGATGTTTTGTTATTGGTTTTGCATCTCTCTTTAATGATCACTTTTTAGCCTAGGTCCTTCCCTTTTCTCATCAGTCTGCAGTCTGTAGGATTTCCAACAGATCTAACAGTAAAGACAACCTCTGCATCCTTACTGATAATTTTGCATGATTAATTTATGCATGAAAACAATCATTCAGGAAGGATAGAACACAACTGTTTCATTTAGAAACAAGTGAAACAGCCTATGTGCCACTTAGATTGTAGAAAAGAAATGATTCAGTAACCATAACTACACCATAGGCACCTGTTTATAATGCTGATTCCAAATTGTCAAACAGCTGCCAATATTAGAGTACATACTCTTAAATGCAGGCTTGCATCATGCCTATTATTACATTACATATTATTCAAATGCAGTTTTCATATCAGTAGCTATAATTTAAAAAAGACTCTTGAGGATGATGTAATGTCTATGATTAGGTAAAAAAAAGACTATCTAAATCATAATACACCTTTATCTGTCCATTCTCTCACCTGCTGATAGTTCTAAAATGCACCCAGCAAGATGTGTTATTTGAACATTAATGGGTATATTAGTCCATTAAATTGTGTGTGTGTGTGTGTGTGTGTGTGTGTGTTAAAACTGAAACAGCAACAGGATAAGAATTGACTTAGTTGTTATACAAATATCCAAAATTTAACTAGAGAGCCATGGAACATGGCTGGAAGATGGAACACTGGAAAATGACGTTAGAGGACTGTACCTAAGGTTCGTAGATTTAAAGCAAAAGATATACAGTAACTAATTCCTTTGGTCACTGCATAAATAACAGATATCAGTAATGTTATGTACATGTCAAATTAACCTTGTCATTTAGCTAAAGTTTACAGGCCAAACAAGTAGAAGCCAATGCTGCTTCTCCATTTCCTGTATGAATGAAAACAGGGAATATCTGAATATTTTTTTCCAGGAATGTCAGTAAATCTCTCAAAATTTTTTGACAAAACTTGCTCTGTGCTGCTTAAGAGGCCAGAAAATAACATTCTGTTGCTCAAGTCTACTGATATTTTGTCTTTGCCAAAATAACACCAACATCACAACAATAACAGTAGATGAGAAAGAAACAACTAGAAAAATTAAGCCTTACCCTCTAAAGCATACCAATACTACAAGCTGTTTGCATATCCTGAGGGATCAAGAAGTTTGATCTTATTTTTATACAGCACAGAATAACTAAAATTAATAGTTTGAGGAGGAACTGCATGCAACATACAAAGCTGGTAGACACAGAAGTACATGCTAGGGACATTTAGACATCTATTTGGATTTGTTACTTTCTTAAACAGTATTTTGGCTGTTAGTTTGCAAAAATGATCATATGCAAGTTGGAGTATTATTAGTTGTACTTTTCATTTCATACTTCTCCTTCTAAACTTCACAACCAACACAACTATAGAAATCTTATGTGGTCTTCAGGCTGGTATTTTCGTGTCTGGGAAACGTAAGCTATTTCTGCATTGCTCTGCTGCTTGCCATGAGCTTTTGCTATTGTATCCACATAAAGACTCAAATGAATTAACCGAGTTGAGTGAGAAGTCCATATACTGTACCCAGTAAATCCTGAAAGTGTAGATCCATTTTGGAGATCTTCCCAGAATTATTCTGTCAGCTAAAGATCTTGCAGGAGGCCACTTGCTCATTTGCTTCAATGATTGGCTGCATACCTTACCTCTGTTCTCTCTCACATCATTTTCTTTGGTGACTCTGATTGCTTTATATTTTAGTTCATTGTTTAGGTTTTGCTTTGATTCACCACATGGAAATTCTTATACTAACAGTACTGTAGATGATATTTGAAAACCCAAAGACACTATAAATGTCAAAAATTTCTCTAATGGGTGGAGTATACATTTTTTTATGCACACAGTTTTTGTCAGCACATATGACTTGTCCATTTGCAAGCCATAGCAATTTTATGATTATGGAAATATTTCATTATAGATGCATAAAAAGAGAGATAACATTCTCTACTAAAATATGTAGACTAAGATTTATAAAAGGACATAAGGTTTCTCTAGTATCCTGTTAAACTGCATAGAATTTTTATCTTATTGTTCCTTGAGCATATACATCTTTGTGGGCCATTAAGATTATGGTACTTCTTTCTCTGTCATTATGTAAAAACGCATTCCTTTTCTGCCTAAGTAAAACACAAAGATGTTACATTCTTTAATTCACTAGCTTGCAAATGGATTTGTTATCAAGTGTTTGGAGTCCTATTCCTCCCCCCCCACACACACACAAAAAAAATACAAAACAAAACAAAACAAAAAATTAATTATTTAAATAGTGAATCATTTGAGATGCTGGCAAGAAATATTGTTGTCATATGGTCAAATGGTGACATCTACTCTGCTTAGTCTGAAAAATGTGAGGTAGCACTTGGCATGCTTTCAGTTTTCAGCCTTCCCACAAATTTTATTGAGAAAATAGACATTGAATGTTGTGGCTAGATTCCCAATATCTTGGATGCCACTGATCACACAGAGCAAACATATATATTTAGAATTTTATCTCATTGTAAGGAGGTGTGTAAAACAGTCTAACATGAATTAAGGAAAAAAATAGAATGCCAACTTTACCATCAAGTGGTAAACAATAAAGATGCCATCTGTGATACATTCCATATTTAAAAAAAAAAAAAGAAACAAAACAAAAATAAACAGAACAACAACAACAACAAAACAACAACAAAACAAACAAACAAAAACAAAAAACAAACAAACAAAAAAAAAAAACAAGCCAACTTGGTAAACATACTGAAGTGGAATGAAAATGGTTGAAGTGGATCAAGAATGTTTGAGGCTTTTTTTGCTGGCACTACAAAAAAACTCAATATTTATCCATAAGTAATGCTGACCTAAGCTTGAGGAGACTTAAGTCCCATGAAAACAATAAAAAAATAGGGGCAAATTCTTAAGAAACTGATGAAATTTAAAACCATAAGGGTTTCCGTCCTTTAAAAAGAAATTACTTCCCCCCACACTGGCATCTCTAATTTTAATGTATAGAATTAGATTACATAAGGATTCTAATATCATGAGTCAGTTCAAGAGAGCTATAGCACTTGATGAAACTGAATGCCTAGGTACAAGAATTTATCAATATCTCTTGTACTAATGTAAAATATGATGTAATCATTACTCCCAAAATCTTCATGGACAAATATTCACCTGATTCTATATGGTGCTTGTCGCAATAATTATAACGTAATCAATGTACAAACTTAGCTGCACCTATAGTCTTGAGAAGTGGGGACGCAGGCTGTAGTGTAGAGGAACACAGGCATAAATACAGAGGCCAAGCCTGGTACTGCAGACTTCATGGCTACTCGTAATATTCCAGTGCTCAGATAAAGAACTGCAGACCTAAAAGTCGGAAAAAGTCAGTTTAAGGGGGAAGTAAAGAAGAAAGGCAAACATTATCTGACACATGCAAACGGCACATGCAAAATACACTAAAATCAGATGTAACATGAACCTGCAGACCCGCGAAGAAACAAGATGTAAAAGTATGTTAGCAAACATACAAAAGTGACTTCAAGCATATCTTAGGTTGAGGAAGAAGAAACGATCTGCAGAAGCAGCATATTTCTGGTTGAAGGACTCAAGCTGATGACATCTAGTTGTATACCCCTTCTCCTCTTCTTTGTCCCACAACAGCAAGATGAAACTATCATTCTTAGTACTGCCAGAGAAACAGTGGAAAAGCTGGCATGACCAAGAATTTTTTTTCTTTATTTATTTATTTTTCTCTCCTTTTTTTTTTTCTTTTTTTTTCTTTTTTTTTTTTTTTTTTTTTAATAATTAGACCTGGACTAATACTAACTCTTGAATTAGGGTTTTAGTTTTATTATCAAGAAATTGCTGGCTTTACATATAAAGTGTGTTGGATCATAATGGGACTTTTAGCATAAGTAATCTGTGGAAGTAACTAGGAAGACTAGGTGAAAGCGGATAACCCTGGGTGCCAAAACAAACCAACCAACCAAACAAAAAAGTGGTGGGTAACAGGAGATGCCCTGAAGACTCCAGAGGAGCACCTGCCAACAGATCTGACAATGGTGTGGGAACAGAGGAGCTGCAAGAGAGGAAGCATCAGAGCCTTCTCTTCCTCACTGAAACCTGGATAGCATAAAAAAAACATAGGGCCCAGGTTTAGGCAGTGGCACCACTATCTTATCCTTACAGATGATGTAAGCCTGCCTGCCACTGGGGCAGGTGCCTGACTTCTGCTGGGCAGAAGTGGGCTGTAGATGGGTCATGGGTGAATGAAGAGAGTGTTTGTCCTGTGATATTATATTTTGTTGCTGTTGCTTTTTAAGGAGGGGTCTAAGGAGCATTTACTGACTAATTTTATTTATTATTTCTTTAATAATTTTAGTTAATTAGAAAAAAAATGTATTTGTTTTAAGCAAGGGCTTACCTATTTCTGTGGCATAACTACCCCCACAGTAGCTGACCAACTGTCAATCTACAACATAAAGTTTGGTTCATGGCGTGTGCCAGAACACATCGAAAATTTTGAGTGCTGCAAAATCATTCTTGTGTTCCAGCACCAAAGCTGCCTGTTATACATTGGTGGAGAATGTTGCCAAGGTAGTGCTGCCCCAAAAGCACAGCATGTTTTTAAGAACTTGGATTGGTAGATAAAGTGTCTGTTAAATTCTGGTTTAGTTGGGGTTTTCCCTTAAGGGGGGAAATAAAAAAGAAAAGAAGAGAAACACAATTTCTGATTCATATTGCAATATGAACAGAATTAAAGTGTTTTAATGTTAAAAGAGGGGAAAATAGGACTAATGGTGAAGAACTGTTATATATGTTTGTGCTGTTGTTTCTCTTCCTTCTCCTCCATTTAAAATGGAATGGTTAATCAAATCAACAGTATTCAAAATAATCTAAGCTTCATTTTTAAAAATAGCATATATTATTATTAGACTAGACAAGATATAGGGAGATCTCATACAGTGTTTTTTTGAGAGCTAAATTACGTCTTTGTCCTACTTCCACAGTTTCATTTTTTCTGTCCTTTCTACCCCCTTAGTTTTTCCTCTTTAGTCTTTTCTATCTGCCTTTTTTTCCTATTAATATTTTATCTTTTACTCTTCTTTCCCCTTCAGCTTCCTGTTTTCCCGCCCTGTGCCCTCTGTTCTTGTTTAATACAAGGGAAGAAATTTTGTCACCAACTCTCATTCCTTTAAAACTTTAAAATAGCGGGTCAGCATATAGCTGATTAAGCTTTTCAGTACAGTTCTCATGGTCCCTCTCATCTGGCTGTAAAAATGTTACAGGCTTTCTTTATAATTTTGCTGCTGGTAAGCAGTGCTTATATTCCTCACTGCATATAAAATTTTGAAAATCCTTTTGGTGGTAAATTTCTCAGTATCTTTGCTCAGAAATTCACAAAATGATAAAGGAAATTTTCCTTGTCCATGGATTCAGTTGGATTCCAGCAAGTTGAATAAGATAATGTTTAGAATAGTAACGTAAAGCTCCTACTAGGCTATATGAGTATTGTCTATTGTTCCAACAGAAAGTTGTAAAACAACAGGAGGTTTGTTTGTTTGTTTGTTTATTTCCCCCCACTAGCAGTGGTTCATTACTGCCTTATTATGAAGTCATGAAGGAGATAATTCATTGCTTATTGGTAGATATTGTCAATGTTATTCTGCCTGGAGCATGTCAGAATGATGATTCTTCTAAAGGTAATACACATTCATTGCCCAGTCAAAATGTTTTCTAACTCTTGACAACCTCTGAACTGGTTTTTAAACAATCTTTCTTATGTATATTTGTTAAAAATGTTGTGTTGAAATAAGCTTCAAAAAATCATGGGTTCCTACATTTCTTCTCTTTATAAAGGAAGATTTGATGTTGCATATGGCCTACTCTTATCACTGTTTGGTGGTAAATGAAATTTGAATATGCATGTACTCACTTAGAGACTTTTTTTTTTTAAGTATGAAACAGGAAATTTTTTTGTTTCTTTACTTCTGCAGTGGTACCACTACTGTATTTTTAATTAATAATGGCAGCTGAGAGATCCCAGGATAGATATTCTTTCTGATTTTGTGTTTAAATCTGAATAAATTCAATATTATTTTCATTGGGATTTACTTTTGGGTACCTGTGAATATAATGGTGGTCATACTAATGTTTCTTGTGAGTTTCTTTTGCTTCAGGGAGCCAATTATGGTGGCAAAATTAAAAAGTTACCTGGTTTTACCATGGTATTTCTGCAATCCAATAACTGAATTACTTTGCAAATCCATGATCTCACATTATTTTTGTCTCCTGAATTGATCCCTGTAGCACTGAATAATAACCATAAAATAAATAAATAAATAAATAAAGAGAAGAAACAGAGAAAGAAAAAAATAATTTGTTGTCATCTCTTGGCTTCATTCAACTTTGTGTTCCTAAGGAAAAGAGGTTTTTTTTTTTTTTTTCATTATGTGTTTGTTTGTTTTCAGAAAAAAAAAAAAAAACAGGGCAGCATTTGTTATTTATCCCATGATCATGTAATTTTACCTCCATTCTAAATGTTAGTTGGCAAAACTGAACTTTGTTTTATTATATTGCTAGATCCTATAATTTCAGAATGGTAATTCAGTAATAGTTTCTATGCCACCACAGGTGAAGTACTTGAATTAATCTGCTCAGTTTGATCAAAGGGCATTTAGCATGTTTTCATGGTTTGAATCAGAATTTATTCAGTGTTGAAAAAAGAGAAATAAACAGTCCATAAATAGAGTAGGGGCTGATTATTATTTTCTGGTTTGTACTTGTGTATTACAATGGAGTGTATTTACTTCAGATTTTTTGGTATTTGCGCTGTAGTTGGATAAGGAAAGGAAGAGAAATAGAACTCTTTTAAGAGGTTAGAGATTTTCTACCTCACTGAGTGCATTTTGAGATTCTTAAGATACAAAGCTAGATGTAGAGACAAAAATAAAATGGTATGCTGGAATGTTAACATATCTGATTTTTTTTTTTCCTTTTTTTACTTCCAAGCAGGTCACCTTAGCAGTATCATTAAGCAAAGAGAATTCACATGATGAGGCTTGAGGTTTACAGTGCCATTTTTTTTTTTTTTTTTTTTTTTTTTTGTTTTTTTGTGGAAAAAATAAGNTTTTTCTGAGGAAAAAATGAGACCACGAGTAGTAACAGGAAGTAACAAAGGTCATAATAATCTATGTCCATTTACTTATCACACAATTTTATTTACAGCGGTACATAAAGTACATCCATTCTTGTAGGCAGCATCAGTGCACTGTTACTGTGCTGCAACTGCTTAGCTGTTATTTTCTATCCATTTTCTATGTAACATACAAGTTTTCCACAGTAGCAATGAAGTCTTCTCTCTGTAGAATATTACTCTAAAATACTAAGGTCAAATCCAACTACCAGCATAAGTATGCACAGTAAGGTGTTTCTCATGAATTACATGTGGCAAATTTGTTCTAGCTCTTATTAAGTGTTATACTATAGTTGTATATTCTCCTTTAACTATACTGTAGAAATGTCCTCAGAAACAAAACCCTTCCACTTCAGAGAATACGAATTCCGAGGTTTACTCAAAAAAAAAAAAAAAACCTGTAAATGCCAAGAAAGAGTTTTGCAACAGAAAGTTGACCCAGTTTCTAAAGAAAATACGCCTTGATTATACCAATATGATTGCCATCCTGTTCTCTTTCTACTGCTCTACAGATGTTGTTCTATTTGTTTTCCAAATGTTTTAGCAACTGTTCATAAAGATGAGCAGCTGATGCTTAATAGCAAGGTAATCTTTCAAAGTCACAGTCTCAAGTTACTAATGTCCAGGTTTTAAAAGAAAAAAAAAAGG
>VXAA01005662.1:15863-61187 GCA_013399115.1 Anseranas semipalmata
GCCGCCTCGCCCCCGGCCGCACCTTGCGCCCGCCGCTCGCCTTCGCACCTCCGGGCCTCCGCGCTTGGCCGCCCGGTCCTGCCGGGCACCGCCGTGGGCAAAGGGGGGGGACAAGGCCGAGGCCGGGGTGCCCGCAGCCTAGCGGCTGCGAGCCGTGGGTTCTGCGACCTAGGGGGCCCAGCTCCGCGCTCGCACCGAGCAGTGCCGCGCGTCGTCCCAAAACGAAGGCGGGACGGCACACGGATGGAGGAACGCCGGGCTGTGTCGCTGGACACAGCCACGCTCAAATCGGCATGCCTGCCCCCAAAACCTGCGCCGGGGCACGGGGTGTTAGCCACGGCATGCGCTTGGGTGCCCCGTGCCCGCCCATCTGGAGCTCCGGTCTCCCCGAGACGCGTTCCCACCTTACGTACCTGTGGAGCGAGCGTGGCTCCTCCTCTCGCCTCCTGCCATCACATGGCAGCCCCGGTCCACGCTGTGGCCTACTTCCTTTGTCACCTGTCCCCGCTTCCGTGCCCCCACGGGGATGGAGGGACACGGGAAGCCCTCAGGGGGCATGAGCGACGAGTCGGCTGCATGGGCTCGAGGCCGGCTTGGTGAGCAAATGGCACACCTGACAACATCGACTTCACTAGGCTGTATTCACACAACCTCTTTTCTTCCACTTCCAAAAACCATACCGTGTGCTGCGGTATGAGTCCCGCGGGACTTACAAGGCCCTACGCCCTTCACGGTCCCTCCAGCAGTCCCGGACACCGCAGGATCAGCTCACGCGGGTTCTTCCACCTACGCGCCCGCTCGGTGCCGCGTCCAGCCCTAAGAGTCCTACGTGTGACGACGCGTGCCCGCCGTCCGCCCCTGCGGCGGCACTCCTAGGTGCTGCCCATCATCTCGGACGGCTCTGCCGCGCGCTCCTTCGTCTTCAGCTTCGCCGACACCAACGGCTGCTGGGGTCCAGGCTGCAAAACGGACCGCCGTCTGCCCCCTGCCAGCTCCCACCGCCGCTTCCGTGGGGGCTCGATCAGCTCGGTTGTACTTCGCCTCCTCTTTGCTGTCCCCACTCTCCAACGGGGGCTGGCACGCTGCCGATCTCACAGCACTTGCACGCTAACACGGCTGGCGTGCTCTCGTGCGCTTGCCGTGGGCCCTGTCCGGTGGCACCTGTCACGTGCCACCTGTGCGCTAGGCAGCCACAGATGTGTCACAACCTCGCGGGTGGTCCCTGCTGAGCGACACCTCCCCAGCCCACGCGCCAGCCCCGAGGGTCCCCGGCCACGGGGACGGCCTCTCCAGCAGATGCAGTGGGCTTCACGGTTGCGGTACGGTGAAGGCTGGAGCTGGCTGCCACGTCCAGAGCAGGAGCCGGCTCTTGCTCCGGCTCCACGCCTGTCTCGCCGCTGCTCCGGCAGGGCACGGCCCCACCCACCACACGCAACCATCTCAGAAGGAGCGCGGCACTAAACCTCGCGTCTCCCCCTGGGACGAGAGATGTTCCCCAGGGCTGCGGACACCTCGCTTCCTCGCCCCGCTGTGCTTCGCTTTCTACGCGTACAAGCCAGTGACCCGAGCACGCTGTACCTTCTCGCCTCGTCCTTTGGAAGAATGGGCGCAGCCGGGAGCCTCCTTCTCCTCTCTCTTCTCCCTGTCCTCTGCAAGGCTCTGGATAAAACCAGCAATCGCGTTACTTCTACTTGCGCAAACTGCCTGTGTCATCCTCGCAACAGCCGAGCAGGCACACCGTGCCACGCACACTCGCCTACACCGCCCACGCCGACGCCACCGGCAGCACCTCTCTGCGCTCGGAGGCTCACCTGCTCCGGCCCTCTTACCTTGCGCTGCTTCACCGCGCGGTTCAGCCTCTTCTCCTGCCCCAGCTGCACCTGCGTCCGCTCCAGAGCCTCTCTCAGCAGAGCTTTCTCTTCTGCTTCCCTGTAGACTTCTTCTTCCAGTTTCAACACCTCTTGCTGGCACGTTTGCAGGGACTCCTGGTTCCACCTGCATGAAACACCAGCGTGGGCCTTTCGCTCTCATCGCCACCCCAGCCCCGAGCCGAGCCCCGACCGTGACAACGCGCTCTCAAGCAGATCGTGCTCACGTCCCTCCTAGGACCCCCACGCTACGCAGGGATGCGTGTGGGCACCGGCGCATCGAGCGCTGTGCTGACACCAGCACGTGTTCAAGCCAGTGTTTTCCCCGCTCCCTACCTTTACGCTGTGACGTAACCTTCTCCTGCCTGCGCTGGGACCGGGACGCAGCCTCCATTCAAAGCCTTCCCTCTCCGCGCCCCATACGAGACACCCTGCCACAGGCGCGCTGCCTCGGCCACGGTCCCTTCTGTGTCATTTCAGAGCCCGGCTCCGCGTACTCAGAGAGCAGAGCCTGGCGCTTGCAGGGCAGAGGGATGCCGGCTGGCTCTGCATGCGGTGCTTGCTTGGCCAGCGGCGTCAAAGCACGCGGCACCGTATTTACAGGGGCCCCCCGAGAGCTTTCCCCGCCAATTCCGGTTCTGCGGGCAGCACGACTTCAGCATTGGTGCTGCAAGCGCAAGCAATGCTTGATGCTAGCGCGCCAGGGGTTCCTCCCTGCTTTCTGCTGCTCTCCCTGCTTCGGTGTTTCAAGCTGTCGGGATGCTTCCCTTTACCCCATGCAGCGTACACAGTCCCGCGTTTCACGTAGGGACACCTCCCAGTGTTTTCGCTACCAATACATCTTCACCAGCTTCCTCTCCAGTTCAGAGAGGTGTTACAGGCTTCTTCTGCACATCCGCTGCTGTCAGGAGGAAGTCGCCCCAGGAACGCCTGTCCCTTAACACCGCTGCAGTATGCACAGCGGCAGGGCCTGGCTCCTTGCTAACAAAGCTCCGCACGGAGCCTTCTAGGACAAGCACGCTTTTCGGCTTCCTGCCCCCTTTCGTGCCCCATACCCGCAAGCCTGTCCCAGAACTTTCCACGCCTGCTCTGTCCCTGGAAACACAGTCCCTACAGCGCAGAGGATTCCACTACAGTCCCAGGCCCGCTACAGACGGCCCCGGCCATCCCAGACTAGGGAATCTTCCACGGCTTCCTTATCTCTGTGCCTGGTTGCCTGCAGGGGGCCTTGCAAGGCGCTCTTACAGAGAACTATGACAACAACTCCCCGTGTTTCAAAACACATTCTCTCGAGGCCGTAACCACACGACCCTTCCCAGGCAGACCCCGGTGCTGTGTTTTATCGACCACGAAGCGCTGCGCCGCTCCTTTCCCCATCACCGCATCGCTCCCCTGGATTGGGTCTGCCTGGCGCCTGTGCCGGCCCCGTCCCCTTGCTGTACCTGAGCTGCTCGATGCGGGCCTCGTACTCTTTGAGCAGTTCCTCTTGCCTTTCCAGGCGACTCTTGAGCTTACTGATTTTCTCGTACAACAGCTCCAAGTCCTTCCGTCTCTGCTGCCCTACTTTTTCCCTCTCTTCTTGCGGAAGATGCTGCGCGGACTGCATTCCTGCCAGCTCCTTCATATTCATCAGACTTCCCAGAGCACAAATGAAGTCCAGGTACTGCGAGAAGCACAGGGGATGAATTGTTTACCGCGCCTGCCAACTCTTACTTCCAATACAATCACACCACTCAGCCATCTGCTTCCATTCTGCTCTCGCGTCGCACGACATTCACACGTCGCACGTCAACTGCTGCGTGCGCTCCCCTTTGGTTCATCGCTCCGCGTACTTTCCCCATGCAAGCTCTTCCGAGCGCTCTTACAGAGCCGTCCGGACGGGCCCTCGTTCCTACCCTCGGGCAGAGCGCCGGCAGGCGTTCGGGGCCGCGATGCGGCACATTCAGACTCCAGAGCAGCCACTTCCACACCTGACAGCGGTTCCCCACACGTGGGACTCCCCGGGGCCTAGATTTTCCTCTACACAAGGCGTGCCATTTCTCCTCCTTGACAATATCCAGCACGTTTCAGAGGAAGGAGGACCTCTCACGCAACCCAATCCCTTCGCTAGCGATGTCTACCTCCCGTGCCGACCACGTCCATCGCTCCACAGCTTCTCTCTCATCATTCACCAGGTGGGTTAGGTCGGTCAAGGCATCTTGCCTCAAGGATCCGACCTGTCCTCTAAGTCTAACCCTGCCTTACACGGGAACACCCCCCAGGCACTTTCGGTGGGAAGGGGAGAAGAACACGAGTGGCCCGAGACATCCGTGCAGATGCCTGGCTCTCGCCGGTGCTTGGCGCACAGCCTTCAGCTGGGTGCGACGCCTGGCACTCCTGCAGCACCCAGACGCCCGCCCCTTCTTCCCGTAAATGTGTTTGAAAGCGATCTACCATCTACGAGCGCTCAGCACCGTTTTACCCCATCTCCTGCTGACGTACCGTCCTCTCGCCAAGGTCTTCTGGCACGTCCAAGCTCGTTGCCTCGCTGGTGGCCACGTGCGAGCACCCGTTAGGAAATCGTCCCAGACACTGCACAGACGGGGACAGACCGACAGAACTCACCCGCCCGCTCGCTTGGCAGCTCGAGGCCTCGAGTCGCCCTCCCGCTGCACGGGGAAATCGCGCTCGCAAGGCTGCAGGGCAGCACCTTCACCGGGGTCGCTACGCGGCAGCGCTGGGCCAATGCTGCTGGGCACAGTGCTGCACCTTACACAAACTGCGATCCTCCCAGCAGGTGCTGCCTGTTACAGACCCACCAACTTCACGCCTCCCTCCTGGCCTTTTTGCCTTTTTTCTCCCTCTTGTATCTAAAGGCCTCGATCTCCCCAGTCCACCGACTCCCTTTCTGCGGAGGCCACAAACCCAGCGAACCACATCGTCCTTACCTTGCTGCACTTCACGTTTCCTCCTGACCACAGCGCCACTTCCTTCTCGAGGCCTGCTTTCGGGACTCTTTTGTCGGGCAACTCTGTCTTCTGGACTACGAGCGGCTCGGCAGCCTTGGTCATGAGAGCTGGAGGAAACCAAACACCCACGGAGTCGTTACTCTCTCACTTAGGACGCTTTGCGGCTTCGTAACGCAGCAACTCGTAGGCTTTTGGGATTCAATTTCTCTCCGTGAGTAACAGGGCCACGCGCTTTGGAAGAGGAATTGCAGAGGCTGCACCACAAACTGCTACTCTACTGCTACGGTACCACAGAGATGCTTAGACGGAGAGATTGCTTTCCAGTCCTGCTCTAGATACAGGGATACACACGACAGAAAGAGCCTGGTGCGGGGCAAGTTTTGGCGAGCAGGAGATTCTGACAACATGCCCCGCATGCGGGTCAGCACAGCGCGGCCCCTCCAGATGACAGCTTCTCTCTCAACCGGAGGAGAGCGGCACCCGAGCGCGGGAGCACACGCTCGCTGTGCTGGGCGTCTGCTCCGTGCCTGACTCCACAACATTGCAGCTACGGCTTCAAAACCCTTTGCCAGCCACCTCTTTGCCAACTCCACACCTCCTCAAATGTCTATGCTTCACCGCGCTCGATGCCTGTGCATACCACTAAGTGCCTCTCTAAAGGCTCCAACCACGCTGTGGGCTCTGCACTAATGTCTTCCTTCCAACCGCAGCGATTACCACGAGAGCTGGCTTTACCCGTGTAAGGACCGCGCCCTTGCGCCGGGCACGGCAGCTTCCCTACCGGTCCGTACTTCACCGGTGCAGACCCTGCTCTTGCCGAGGCTGCCACCCGTGCTGCTCAGCATCCAGCTTCTCTCACGTGATCGACTGCGCCTAGCAAAGCCAGCTGGACGTGTGGACGCACCTTCTGTTTCTAGCGAGGGCACGTCGCGCCGCACTTACTAGAGGACCGCGTCTTCTCCAGCGCCTTGATCCTTTCCCGGAGCTCCGCCAAGCCTTCTTTTTGGCGCTGGATCGTTTCCTCGTGCCTGAGGCCTCTGCATTTTGCGCCCAGGTCAGCCAGGTCCAAAGCCAGCTCCTGAAATTCAAAGCCCGGCCGGTTCTCACCCAGACCCAACCTCGTTCTGCCCCACGTACCTGGCGGGCGCTCGGCTGCGGCACCCTTCAGCCCCACAGGTGAAGGGGCTCTGCCTTTCTGCCGCCTGCCTACGGCTGCAGCCAAGGTACAGCCTTTCTGAACGACACAGGGCACTTGGGACACGCCGAGAGCAACGCTCTCGTCACAGACAGCAGGACTCCGGTCCTGCCTCGCCACGCATCCTTTCCGTGGATTTGGAGCAGCAGCAACCGGCTTCATGCTCCGCTGCACCAGTCGCAGCCCGCTGGAGGACGTAAGCCCTGACAACGCTCTGGGGAGCTGGGAGAGGCACGGCGCGTGGCTCCGCGGCCACGCGGGAATTTCGGTCGACTCCTTCATGCCGCAGCAGCGCGTTTGCTATTTTCTTGGCACACATACCGATTCACTTGGTGGCCTGCAGTTCCACGCGATCTCACGCATTATTCTCCTTTATCATACATCTGTGCACACCCGCGCGCATTCCACCCTCCCAGCCCCATCCAGCACGCTGCCCGGCGATGACTAACAGCCGCAGATACGGAGCGGGGCGAGCGCGCTGCTAAACCCCGCACGCCGCGCACGAGAGCCGCCAACTGCCGCCCCAGGTCTCGCTGCCTCTGCACCGCGGCACCGCTCCCCCTCCGTGGGTTTGGCCGCGCTGCACCTACAGAGCTGTGCGCTTCCTCGCTGCCTTTCTACAGAAGAAGACAGCGATACCTCCTGCTCCTCTTCCAGCCGTGAGTCACCACTTGGCCAACACAAACCCAGCCTTTCTAGCTGGCACGGTGTCTGCCACTGTTGCGGTACAGGCTGTACCATTTCTACAGTCCCTCCATCTGCTCCTGCAACCACCTTTGATTTATTCCGATCTCTAAGACTAGGCAATTCACATGGTGATGCAGCACAGCACGGGACACCTAAGACCATTTCTCCCTTTCCTGCACAACCACGTGCCCTACTCCCACACGTTGAACCTGACCTGCTCCTGTGTCGCTGACACAGCTGGCATCCGCGGCCGAGCACGGCTGGGAAAGGGAGGGAAGAGCCGCACGTCTCTTACTAAGCCGTTACCCGCTCTAACAGGCAATTAGAATAGCCATTAGCGCACACAGCGCTTCACATTTCCAAAGTGCTGTACACACATCAGCTCATTAGTTGGCAGAAATGCTCGCGCAGGAGCACCGAGGGCACCGCTACCCCGCTCTCGGACAGGCCCGCCAGCCCCGGCAGCCCTTTCTACACAAAGGACGGCCGGTCGTCCTGCACGCCTCCCTTTTGACTCCCCACTCACCTAGCGAGACCCGAGGCTTGGCCGAGCGTTGCCAATCCTCACCACGACTATGCAAAACACTTTCTATAGAGAGCCCTTGGAACCCCAAGCGGGACTGAGATTCTGACCTTCACAACTTGCCAGCAGCTGCGTGCCAAGGCAGCAGCAGACCTGGGGGCAGACCACCCAAGCGACCAATTTTTGGCAAGAAAACCGAGGATGGGGATATGCCACACAAACTGCGCATTGTTCCCACTCTTCGCTTCCTGGATTTTGACATGGGTATGGCTCTTCTCCTACGTTCTTGGGCCAGCTCCGTGAAACCCTCATGGACATGCATCCGGGCCATCCCACGCTCTCTTTGGGCTTGGTGACCACCACCTCCCTCATTTCTTATCCGTTTGTTCCGCTTCCCCCGCGGTTTCTGGCCGTCTCCCAGCAGACTTACCCTCTCAGAGGCTTCCTCCGCCATGGCAGGTGTCGCCTGCGATTGCCTCTGCGGAAGGGCCTCCGGCTCTTCTGCCCTTTCTCGGGAGGCGTCCTGCAGCGCTTTGCGGTCTTCTCGGGCTTGCCTGCGCCAAGAGACAAAAGCGTTGCTGTACAACTGTGACGGATGAGGGTCAACCCAACAGCTTGCACAGAGCGACAACCCGGACAACTGCTGACAACTACCACGGCGTGGGTGGGAGCGCGTCACCAAGCCGCGATTTCGTTACGTGTCCATTGGCAGGAGCGCCTCAAGATCCCCGTTTCAGAACACATGACATTATCACAGAGAACATGTGCCTCAGCTCGAGTCTTTTGCATTCGGCCATGCCTTTTGCCCCGGGGGAGCTATCTACATGCAGTCACCCGCTGGGAATCTACCGGTCAGCTTTTGCAAGCCGACAGCTCGCAGCAGCTTGTACCTTAACTCCGCAGTTGCTGCTTTCAGCTCTCGATCCTTCTTAGCCATGAGCTCTGACATCTCGGATAACTTCTCCCGCAGCACGTTCAGGTCACGCTCCTGGCTTTTCACCCGGCTCAAGCTCCGCTCCAGCTCCACCTTCTGCTTCTCGCTGAGCTCTCCTAAGCACGGCAAAGCGACACAGGTTTCGGGCCCTCTGCGGTTCTCGGTGACACGACTTTCAGGGACACATCCCCGTCTCTCGACGCACCCTCGTGACGGCTGCCAGCAACAAGGCAGCTTCTCCCCACGGTCCTTTGCCCTGCCCTTGAGAACCCACACAGCAACGCTCCACTGCTGGGCCATTCCACCGGACCTCGCTTTCACAGACCAGGCTTTTCCCTACTTACGCTCCTTGTACGCTGTGCTCCTATGTTCACACCTCTCCGCTGTGGCCAGAGAGGGCAAGCGCATGCCTTTACTTTCTGGCTTGACCTCACGATGTTTCTGCCCGCCACAGCGGGTATTCGCATACCACCTCCAAAAAGCACAGCCACACACCCTGAGCAACCCCGGGGGCAAGGCTTCACAACTCCGCTGCCTTCAGATACCTGCTCTATAAAACCCACATGCCCAAATTTGACACAGAAAGGCATCATTTTGGATGACCGATCTCCAGCAGGGCCTCTGATTATTGTCACTCAACGTCGCTGCTATCGCTTACATTCATCCCAGCTGAGGACAGTGGGGAGTTTACCTGGCCAAAGGGAACAGACAGCCTCCCTTGGCCCGGGCTGAGCGACGGCATCGTTTTAGGAAGGTCACCTCTATTTCCCCTTATCTGCGTGTGCTCTTCTACTAGCACCCGCTCTTGCTACAGCTCTGAAGGGATGGGAAGCCGCACGTGCCGGCTGGAAGCCACGCGCTCCGTTTCACTAACCTTTCATGTCCGACATCCTGGCTCGGGCTTCCGAGAGCTCCTTCGTTAATCCGACAATAGCAGCCTCTTTGGCCAGGAGCGCGCTCTGCGCGGCAGCCAGCTCTTCTCTGAAATTCATGAGGAAGATGCGTGCAACACTCGCAGTTCCTTGGGCCAATTCATCTTACAGAGCCTGCACGTGCCTTCTTTACCTGCATCTTTCTACTATTACCTATATACCCCTTGTTTCAACCACATTTCGGTTGCCTTCATTCCAGCCTGGGCTGCTAGGCTTTGCCTGCTCTCTCTTCCTTACCTCGAGCCCTCAGAACAGGACAGCCCATAACCAGCATGCTGCTCTGCCCCGCAGACCGCTCCACTCGCTGCACTGCACCGAATATACCGGAGCCACTGGTCTTCCCCCGCTGCTGCCGGCGACAGCCTCAGCCCCCACCCCGGGCACTCCGTGGGCAACCCGTGGGCAGGCAGCAATCACCGTCATGCCGGGATCGACGTGACGGTGCCCGACCCATTCTCGGGATCTCTGTGCCGGTCTCCCCCCCAGCACACCAAGGGCTGACAGTTTCCTTCGCAAATGTCTTTCTAGACACGCTCTAAAAGACTGCTGAAACTCCGTGCACCTCAGGCTGTCTCAGCCTAATGTAAGGACTCTTTCCACCATCAGAGGCAGACCAGACCTCGGGGCAGGCTGCTGCTGGCCCCCGTGCCTTCCTTAAGCTCTCCTGTTGATAACTCCTGTTTCTCTAGGCCCCTCTGAACCAGACCGCTATCGGCAAGTGCTGGGCATCTGCTTACAGAACACAGCGGTGAGACTCCTCGGCACAGGAGGCCTCCTGTGAAGCTCCTGGCGTCGACCTGCAGGCATCATCCTGAAGTCCTACGGGAAACAAAGACAACAGAAGATTACTTAGTGGGGGGAAAAAAAANGGGGCCGCTGCGCCTCACAGCACGCTGTTGGAGCCCGCCCCGGCAGCAGCTGGGCTGTGCCTCGCTGCTGGGGTCTTTCTCTCCGTGGGCTTGGCTGCGCAGATCCGGGAATGACCAGGCGGGACACCGCTGTGAAAACACCCTGTGGCTTGCAACCACGTTGCCTTACAAGGGCAACGCTCCACGTATCCTCTCCTTCGCAATAGCTTTGAAGACTAAAACCAGCCTTCCTTGGAAAGCCACATCTCTTCAGCCCCTGATCTTGCAGTATTTAGACAGTTCCTCGAGTCTTTCCAGGCTCCGGTTCACTTATGCTTGCGTGCAGCCAGAAGCACGCCGGTCTCATCACTTTGGAGGGCAAAGAGCCCTTTCCCCAGTGGGAATGCCTTGTCTGTGCCTGGGGTGCGCTACCTACAGGCATCAAAGGCTCGGAACAACATACGGCAACTCGTTGTAAAAGGGATCCTTCAAGGCATCGCAACAGGGCTCTTCCTGCGCTCAGACAAACCTCAAAGCAACGTCTCACACAATGCTCTCCATAGCACCACGCTCCTCCATCTCTATGTACTCTCACATTTGCTGAGGGTGTCCCCAGCACACACGCACCCCGTGCAACCCTTGGCTACCTTCTATTTTTTCCAGGAGCGTGACGTTTTCTTCCTGGAGCATCTGCTGCCGCTGCTCGGCCTCCAGCAAGCTGTCTTCTAAAGCAACAATTGTCCGAGCGTGTTGCTTAACTTGCTCTTTATATTCTGCTATTTCTTCCTGAACTTTCTGCTTCAGTACCTCGCTCTCCTCCTTAACGATCTTGAGCTGCTCGTCTTGCCTGAGTACCTGCTGCTTTAACGCCATCTAGGAAACAAGATGTACGGCTTTGGTTGCTAGTTGCGCACGTGTTATTCTTCAGGAACACGATAAGCATCATCTCTCCTGGCTACCAGTCAGGAAGATGGGGGAAGGAACGTGCTCTTCAGCGCTCTGCTCTCGCCTCCTCCCCTCTATAACAGCACAAGCTGCACTAAGCGTTTATCCATCACGCAGCCTGCTGCGCTTTGCCCACAGAGCGACGAGGGTGGGGACGTGAGGACATCTGCACTGCATGGCTCCTCTGGGCTCTGCACGCACGCCTGCGTGCTCCTCAGGCTTCCATCGCTGCAGTCCTCTGCCACCGCCGGGCTGGTGGCTGCGCCCTGCCTGCCCCCTCGGGATTGCCCTCCCTGTAGCTCCCGCTCTGACTGCCCGGCAGGGTTTCTATAGGCACGGAAAGCCCACAGCCCAAGGGATTAATGTCACGAGTGCATTTGCTCGTCGAGGCAGAGCTTTACGTTGCTGTGCGCAGAGGTACAGCTTAGGCCGAGCCTATCTCCTACTGAGTGCTAACGTCAGAGGGAAGCCAGCTCCTCTGTTTTCTAGAGGTCTGCGGGGTGTGGAGGCTGCAGGGCCTGGCCCCACGCATCAGAAGGGAACAGAGAAACCTCATGCAACAAAACCACATCTACGTCACTTCCTCGGTGTCCAAGGTCGGGTTACTAGAGCTACCTCTCGCGCCGCGGCTTCCTCCAGGTTGTGCACAGCTTCTCTCAGTTTGAGCTCTGTAACCTCTTGCTCTTTGGACTTCATTTCCATTACCTACAGGAGGAAAAGCGCAGTGCTTGAGAAGATGCCCCGCTTGCAAGGATCCAGCTTGCTCTCTGCAAATGTGCATCTGCACGTGTTTGTGGGGGGGAAAGAAGCCCGCCGACAGACTCTGACCATGCAACACCACAGAGCACTTTCAGCATTAACAGTCCCATGCGTTATCGCTTCTGCTTTACCTCCCGTGCACGTCACTGACCTCAGTCATACTTCTCAGGTGGCTCTCCAAATCCCGGACCATCTTCTTTTCTCCATCCACGTATTGCTCGCACTTCTCCTCCTTCAGAGCAGCGCTCTTCATAATCTGAGAATTAACAGCCAACACTTTCAGTACAGATAACGTGGGACAGTAAGGCAAACTACCTCGACTCAGGTGAGGAAAGCAAACAACAGGGTCACTGCCCTGGAACAGGGCACGTTATGGGAAAAAAGCTTGGCTGGACGTCAGGGACTCGATGGAGGAAGCAAACCAGCCACTAAGCCGCCCTACCTGCTTGTGCCTTCCTTCAATTTGCTACGGACGACGTCTTCCTACACTTCTGGGTCTGGATGACACTCCTCGCTTACAGCTTTCTCGTAGGGATTTACAAGTAGCAATGACCTCTGCCATTGCTCGGATGCTTTTCAGTAGCATTGTGTAATGTAATCCAGGGAGTCTAATTCACCCGCATCTTCACGGGGGGAACTCTGAGATGTGTCCTCGTCCTCAGGCACAGACACACCCGCATCTCCCTTTTGCTGCTCCAACCCCAAACCCCTTATGCCTTATACAGAAACGGTCTCATTTCAGCTGCCCTCTATTCTGCCCTCCTGTTCCACGGATTTTGCGGGATGACTTGCTTGTCTTGCTCTCCAAAAAGATGCATTATTTCATGGGTAGGGACAAAACACCTTGACTGCAAGAGAACGCTCGCTCTCCTGCCTTGCAAAGGCTGGCGAGTCTCTGACCACCCACCGAGCTCTCGGGACTACACCTAGACATTTGGGGTTTCAGGGCTAGACGCTTCTTCCTCTCCCTAGGCGACACCGTTACGTACACCTAGTTTTTCCTGCTTAACAGCCCTCTGGCTGAAAAAAACCAACGATGCTGCCATACCTCTTTGTTCTCCTCCTCCTTCTCCAAGATAATTTGATTGATTTTTATCTGTAGGTCTTGCTCGTGTTTCACTTTCAGCTCTCTCAGGCACTCCTGCAGCAAAGCATCCCGCGACTCCTGGATTTCCTCTAATTGGGCCTGTGGGGGAATGGTAGATACCATGGTATTGAAAGCAGCGCATTAGCAGCAGAGCAAGGAAAGCCACCATNCTTTATGTGTATATATATATATATATATATATAGTTTTACCTGTAACTTTTCATTCCTTTGCATGGTTTCCTGATTATTTTCCAGCAACCTCCTGAGACAAGCTGTCAATCCTGCAAAAGCAAACAGGGTATCACTGCAAGGGCTTCTCAGACAATCCATTTTCAGCACCTGAGGGGTCCTCAAAGGCCTGAGGACACCGCTTGTCTTCTTTCAACGCTCGCCTCAGTGCAGCTGACCTTCAGCCCTGGCCCTCACCCTCCTCACCAGATGTCTCTGTTCCTCCATACACAGCAGGGAGTAGAAAGGGTCACAGCTGTCTTCCCCCAGGATCACCCCCCCCCCCCGCCAAGTGCTAGTCAACATTACCCAGATAACAGTCCGTGTGGGTTTTTCTCTCCGTGCTGGGCGGTGCATTTGCTGCTATCAGCTGGCAGGGACCTAAAGATGTGGGCAACAATTCCGTCCTGCACCCAGAGGCTCTCCCTCACCTCCTGCTATGGGGTTCAGACTTAGACATCCCCTCGGAAAGGATGCTAGGGGCCCGCCGAGGGCCTCCGTGGCACCTGCTAGGACCACGGCACCTTCCCACTGCTGGAACATCGCGCTTCACATTCAGACTTGGCATTGATGGCATCGCTGCTATCACCCAGACGTCTCAGGAAGGGAGGTTGCCTTGGCGCTAAACCCAGATTCCTGTTCTCACCAGGAGACTACATTTTCCTTGTCACACACTGCTACCCATTTCGCCACATCACCCCTTCCTCTCTACGCCTGACGCTTCTTCAGGAGCTGAGGAAGGCTGACTCCTGCAGTACCTAACTCGTAGTCTTGCGACGTCCCTGGTGCCGTGATCACCACCTGCTAACCACGGCAGCCCTACAGCTCCTCTGCCCCGGCCGCCGGCCGCTCGGCACGGCGCTTCACGCGCCTTCCACCCCTGCGCGCTGCCAGCCGTGCTCCCCTCCCACCCGGCTGTCAGGGCAATGACTCATCTGCGCTCACACTCCATCACACCCGCAGCGCATCACAGGATGCTTTGACACAGACCCACGCCTCAACAGCCGCTTCAGTTTCCACGCGCCCTTCACATTAAGTCTTTTTCGGCAAATGCGACACAGCAATTGCTCTGCTGCTCCCCAGCAGAGGTTGCGCGGCAAAGGAAAGACAAACATTCATTAGCTCGAGACAAAGTCGGGTCTCAGCCCACAGTGCTGTAGCCCACTGCTACAATCACTGCTAAGAACCGTTTCCAATATGCCACCGAGGAAAAAAAAACAAAAAACCACCATGCTATCACTGAATAACCACGATGTCTCTGGATAAAGCCCATCATTTGCCAACAGTTTAGTCCACAGACAAACACCCACGTGTCCTGTGGGAGGCAGCAGCTGCACCGGTTGCCTGGTGTGGCAGGGGCAGCGAATGAGAACGCGCGCGGATGGAGCTGAACGACACCGGAGGAAAGCCTTGCCTCTACGTCACGCTCTGCTGGTGCTACAGGATGCCAATAACCCGCACAGACGCTGACTACCCGATGGTCATCGTGGTTTGCTACCTGAGGTGCAGAGAGGGACCCCGTCTGCCACACGGGGAGCCCCTTGCCCCTCGCTAGGAAAGCCCACCGGCAGCAGGAGAGATAAGATGCCACCCCCCCAGGACAGGCACCTTTGCCAGAGGTGGGCAGGTCCATCCCCGCGCTCGCCAGCAGCTGCTCCGCTCCCTCCAGCCACGACAGGGCCACGTGCGCGATTTCCACCACGGCCGCCTGCACGTCCGACACCAAGGGGTCCACCAGCATGGCCTCGAACTTGCACAGCTCCTCCCTCAGCCTGTCGCTGCAGAACGAGGTCCTCAGGAAAGCCTATAAACAATGAGACCGCTGAACATGCCAGCCTCCGTAATTCACGGTCTTCTGCGACTGAACAAGACGAGATCTCTGTGAAAGTCCTGAGCTTTATCTATTCACCGAGCACCTTCATGGGTTGATATCTTTGGGCAGGAAAGGCCCAGGGGAGGACACTGGTGCGACAGGTTCCGTTCCTTTGAAACCAACGCTTTCCAGGGCTGAGCTCGCCTCTCCCTGCTCTGGAGGGCACAACACTTGCTAGCACTGCTGTACATGCGTCATCTTTCCTCTGACCTGTCCTCCAAGCCTACAGAATGCCTTGTGCCAGCTTTTTCTCCCAGCTGAAACTTTGTAGACAGTGTTTAGGTGACTGACCTGGAGCTCGCGCACCGATTCCTTGAGCACCTCGATGCTTTCAGACACCTCCTTTTCCTTCGAGAGCCTGGCACTGATTTCCTCCTGGAGGCACCTCTCTCTTTCCTGACTTTGTTGGTTTTCCTCACAGATCTGCCTGACCTTCTCCAGTACCTGCCACAAGGATGCGAAGGGAGAGGAGAAGAAAGCGCCATGTTAACACCCCATTTCGGCTGAGGAAAAATCCACTGGGGCCAGAGATATTTTGGGTGGTGATCTAAACCTGCTGCCATTCGCTAGCCACATCAGACTCCTGGGCTTCTCCCAGCTGAAGCCCTACGACTCTCCCAAGCTTTGGAGGAGAAGGGCCCCACTTCCTTCACGCTATGGTGCAACATCATCTACCTGGGGTAGCTGCAGCATCATGTGCAATATGGAAAAGCTGGCCGCTACCGGCCCTACTGCACACAGTGCGGGTGCTGTGGCCGCTCTGCAGCGGCCTCGAGCCCGGCTGGGCTCCGGAGGTGCCGAGCATCGCTGCGTGGCTGTGTCTGCACTCACCTGCTGGATGGTGAGGGCCTTCCCCGCCACTCCTTCTGCTTCTGGGAGGCAGACTCGCACCACTTGGGTTTTGAAAGACTCCAGCTACAGCAGAGATTAACACAGGAAAACAACAATCACCGAGAATCGACAAAAACCCCGCTTTGTTGCTCTACAAAACCCTACAACGATCAACGCAGAGAGCATCCCTGTGCCATTCTTGCACTGCTCCCTTACCATGGCCTGCTATTATCACAGCTCTCAGGCACTGAGGTCCCGTGAGTGCTCTCACCCTCACCTCTGGGTGTCGCTTTAGCTCACACCCCATCCTCTGCCATAACGGTTCACCGCCCCCCTCCTTTTAACCCAACGGTTTACACCCTGCTGGCAGCAAGGCGCTGCACTTCACCCCGTTAATTACGCTGCCCGTGAGGCGCAAGGTGTCGGCAACCACCACCCCGGCTCCCGGGGGAGCCTTGCAGCTCCCTGCCAGCGAGGTCAGCGCGATGCCCGACCATCTCCCACCGCCTTCCGAAGGCTGTGGAAAGAACGCGCTGCCGTAGGTTGGGAACAAGAACTTTTCGGGCCGTGTTTTTAGGTACAAAAACACCCACAGGTGACTCCCTGCAATACTTTGGTACGGGACTACCAATACAGAATCCCCAACACGTGGGCAGAGCGATGATGGACACGGATCGTAGTCGTGCCAAAGGAACCACAGAGGAGACCAAAGGAGGGAGCTGCAGAAATCACAAGCAGACGGACACCGCCACCGTGAAAAGATGACCCCAGAGGAACTCCTCGCTTTGCCATTTTACAATTTTGAGCCTGGGCTCGCAGAGCCCACGTTTAGTTCCTGTAACTGCAATGTCCACACAAACCCACTCCTACTTCCTCCTGCAAAACAGCCCGGCGCAGGCTGGGGCAGCTGCGGATGCCACCCACGGCATCTTCTCGGAACAGGACGTGCAATGCTTCCTCTGAGGCTGGCTCTTTACCACGCCGCTTCCTAGCTGGTGCGCGGTCCTCCCGGGGCTCGGACAAACCGCTCTGCTCTAACCTACGTGGCTGCCCGCAGACCTGCGAGGCGGGAGGTAAGCGGGAGTGTGCGGACCAGGGGAGATCCTGCTCGATGCTGTTAGGTCTCCATCCGTCCTTACACGATTGAGGTTGCCTTTGCCTCCACAATGCACGCACAACAGGGGTTAATTTCCAGGCGTTTCGTCTCCCAGCTCACAGCCTTTTCTGCCTCTCACCAACCGAGTTTCCTAGCAAAACCATGCTGGCTAAACCGCATGTTACAGTTTCACATGGGACACGACCTTCTCGCGCAAAGCATAGCTTTGTCACGGCGATCTAGCCCGACTGTCAGGCACACGCCAACACAAAGAGAGCAGAATTTCCCCCCATGCCGAGGGCAGGACCTTTGCAGTGACGCTCACGCTCAAAAGCCGTAGCGGGTGGCAAGGCTCCGCAAACAAGGCAACGTCCCTGGGTCGTGTCACTGAGGCAGAGCTTGTCTTTACGCACGCCGTGTTATTTTGCAAGGGGCTGTCTCTGCACTGGGCAGCATTCACAGACTCAGAGGAGGGCTTGCATGGCTCCCGGACAGCGTGACTATGGCCACAGAGAATACGTTACATTTCTGTCTCCTCTTCGACTCCGCATCTTCCGCGATGACTAAACAGCTCCTTCTGATTCAAAGCCTCTAATGCTGAGCAGGCCAATGAGATAAGACCCGTGCCAGACTTCGGTGCTCAGCATTTCCTTCCCAGAACTCACATTCTGCCTTTTGTGGGTACACGGTCCTTCCCCGTGAGAGAAACAGTCCTTCTGTTGCCTACAGCCCGCGCTGCAGGAAAATCCCATTTCCTCCTCCTCCTACCTGCCCTTTGGCCCGATCCACGTCGGATTTCAGCAGGCGCTCCCTGCGCCCCATCTCCTGCAGTTGCAGAGATTTCCTTTCGCAGGTGTTTTTCAGCTCCTCTTCAGCCTGAAACAACACAAGCCTTTGATTATCAAAGTGCTACCAGAAAGTGACACCACAAGCACTTCTACCTCGACTATCCACTGTTCACATCAGACACACCTCTACATATAGCTCTGAGGCACCAAGAGACACGCTTCTACCCTTTTGTGGGGGTGTGTGCGGCTTTGCATACAGTGCTGCATTTTGGCCCGGCTTTGGTCCCTGGGACATCACCCACCCTAGTCTTTCTTAACACGCCGCTCGCACACTCAAGTCTCTGCTATGCTATGTTCGCTTTTTCCTCTGGCTAAGTGGAAGAGTTGGGCACATTTTGACCATCTGCCCATATGTTCCTGGGGCTTGCTGGCCTGCAAATAGCACGGGCGCGAGAGCTCTGCGTCTGTGGTCTGTGCCAAGCATCTGCGGTACCTCCAGAGCCCGTTCTGCCGTGCCAGGCATGCGCTTACCGAGGCATAGCTGCCCTCTGCCGAATGACAATCAGACCTGCTGAACAGCCAGCTTGGCCACGCTGGCCAACTAGTACCATCGTGTGACAGCCCCATACCGAGTGTCTCCGTCACTCCAGGTGGCACAAGCCTCTGGCACCGGCACGCACGGGTACCGCTGCTCCGTGCAGCGGGCTGCACGCGTGGTTGCAGCCATAGGTTGCTGCTTTGCTGCTGTGGGCGCACAGTGAACCACAGGGAAATGGTATCGCTGGGGGACACCGGGGCTGGGTGCACCACTTGCTTCCTGTGCAGCGGAGCTTTTCCTATTGCAAAGCCTAGGCTCCTGGTGAGGGGGCGGCCTGTCTTTTCGTCCTGGCCACACATTTCACTTCCCTATCGACCTACTCTCCTTTTCTCTCCAGAGGAGAGAGCTGCTACCTTTGGGCACGGAGATTCACCTTTGCTTTCTCAGACAGCTTGGTTTGGATGGCTTCCTGCTCGATGCGATACTTCTGGACTTCTCCCTGCAAGCCCTTCAGGTCACATTCCAGCTCTCCAATGCGCTGCAAGAGTCCCAGGAAAGCAGAAAGTTTCACAAAAGGCATTCGCTATTGCGTATCTTGGAGAATTTCAACAATGCGCAAGACATTCTCCCCATCTATCCCGTTTCATTTCTCCTGGTATTTTCTTCCAGCCTCTCTTTACAGCTGATAGATCGACTTGATCTCTTACTTCTGACAATATTCTCTTGAACTGTCATATGATAGTCCAGTTTTTCCCAGAGTTTGTATTTCTCCACTCGGTTATGCAAGTTACATCCCTTCCTTTACAGGAGCTGGATTCAAAACCCTTTTCTTGCAACGTCTAGTTATTTTTTCTCTTGATAGCGCGCTTTTGCAATCGCTGATTTTTGGTGTGCTACATCACCCCAAACGACTAGAAACTCACGTTTCGGTACGCAGTCACTTCCCTCTCTCCGAGTTCACGCTTCATTTCCTCTTTAAGTCTAGAGCACTAGAATGAACAGCAACCGAGGGAAAGAATTATCAGGCGGGCCAGATACTGTCATTTCTGCTGGAAATGTCAACACGTCCTTCAGTACTACAGCACAGCAAAGCGCTTGGATGTCTAATGGGTGGCAGAGAGCCCATGAGAGGGCAATCGAGGCATCGAGAGCACGACAGTACCAGCACCTTGACAGGCCCACATCTAAACCATTGCCTGGTTGAGAGAAGAAAAATCATCTGCAGCGAATACCCTACAGAGAGAAATTCCTTGGGCCTTAGCAAAAGCGTAACAGCAGCAGAGGAAAGGACAAATGGAAATGAAACCTTTTTCAAGACGTCTGCAGTAACCTGAACAGGTATCTCCAAGCTAACACACTACAGCGTGCTTTTCAGTTCCACTGTCGAGTGCTTGGGTTTCAGAGCGCGGCCCTATTCTGATTGCCACCGGTGCACGGATCCCTATCCTGACAGCCTGCCTGCAAACACAGCTCCTCCCTCGCTCCAGGTCATTCCTACACCCATGCAAGCAGTGGGAGCTGCAGGGGGATGTGCTCTCTGCCTCTACACATGACGTGTGCCACCAGGTGCCACCAGCCACCAAGAGGCATGCTTTCCTGGGATACCTCCTCCCTCCTCTGGAACTACCGCTCATACCTATCCCATTTTCGTCAGCTACAAAGCGCTGACCCTCAGCAGAGCGGGGAACATCCTGCTTCTGCCTATCCAGAAAGCAGCTCCGCCAGGAACAGGCTGCCAGGTACTGACCCCTTCCTCCACCCCAGGGGCCCCTTTAGTTTCATCCGCTCCTCAGAAATCGCTGTGAGCCACTACAATCTCCTGGAACGCTGCCTCGTCAGCCAGCCACAATGCAGCACCCGCTCTACACTTATTATGCAGATTATGCAGCTTCGGCACTCGAGTAGGGAGCTGCAAATACACAGACAAACAACCTGCTGTACAGGCAGTTTTCTTTACAGGCAAAAAATGGGCTTGGCTGCAGGGCGCATCCTTAAGACCGGGTTTCCATGGCTTCTCAGCAGGATCTTGGCACGAGCGCCTTGCGCAGACAAACAGCCACAGTGTTCCCAGAAATTCAGGTCACCGAGTCCCTGCACGTAGAACAAGGAGGGGGATTTGTCTGGGGAACCTGACACCTCACGGCAGGAATTTCGCAACAGCCATACACAACCGCTGTATCCATCTCCGAGATACAGCTCTGGCTTCCTGCAACTGCTATTTACATGCAGCCAGGACCCCGCAGTTACAACTGTCCCTCTTACACAGCTGCTAAAGTAGCTGCTACAGTCCTTGACAGAGAGAAGCGTGACCCTTCTGATCCTACTTTTCCACGCTAACCTGTGTAGGAGACCCTCCATTACAGAGCCCATCATTAGGGATGCTAACCTTGGCAGACACGACAGCTAGCTGGTTGTCCTTTTCTCTGTTGGCCTTCTTTATTTTCTCCATGTCTTGCTTGAGTTGCTGGATTTTCTGCTCCTGCACCGCAATTTCCCTTTGCAGGCTGGTCACTAGGCCTGTGAAAAACAATTCGGGCAAGAGCAAACCACAGCATTTCCCTGCAGAAGCCCTCCAGGCACCGAGCGGCGAGGCTCCGTCTCTGACAGACGTCCGACTCGGAGAGCGGCTCCAGCTCTTGGCAAGCCGTGCTGGACGTTACGCCACGACAACAGCGTTAACAAGTCCCCCTGGGCCTCGCAGCATATGCTCCCTGGAGGACGAGCAGCTCTCTTACGGATCTGTTTCCCTTACATTTCTACGTCGGCTCCAAAGCTCTGCTACCTCCCCCCTGCCAAGCACTGCTACCAGCAGATTACCTTGGCCCACAGAAACGAAGCAGAACGGTTTCGCTGATCTCAGTGCACTACCAATGGCTGTTTGGGGAAAAACAGCAACTACTTTATGCTCACATCACTTTCCTAGGGAATGTGAAGTGCTGAGATAAAGGCAATTGGAACAGGCTTGCGGGGAGCCCTTTGCAGCCACGTGGTAACTCGGAGCCTGACGCTGAGCGTGCAAGGAGCGCGCGCAGGCCTCTGCGGTCCAACCAACAGCGCCCGATCCGAGGAGCTCAGAGCCTGCCCTGCGCTCAGCGCTTTATGCTGCGTTTTCTTTTTTACCCCAGTTCTGTCCCGTCACTCTTTGCCTTCTGTCCTCACTTTGCCCCTCGCTCCCCTGGCACTCCTTATGCCAGCGACTACCTGCAACTCCCACAGAGCTTCAAGAAACAGAATACCAGGCAGGGCAATTTGTACCAGCCACTACAAAGCGGCTGTTGCCCGGACCCTCTTGCAAATTTTTTGTGTCACTTTCCAGAGCCAGCCCTCAACTGTTCTGTGATGCTACGAGGAGCTCCCGAGAAATATCAAGGGAAAAATACCGGTGGTCAAAGCGTGATCCCTCTTTAGCTTCTCCCTTTCTTTTCTCAGGCTTCCAATCTCCAGGTCTCTTTCGTAAAGGGAATGGCTAAAGATTTCACTCGAGTCTTTCTGCAGGTTGCTGATCTAGAATACAGAAAATAACACGCTTTCTTCACCAGGTACCTTTGCAGCTCCAGTACCCTTGCTTTTGTTCCAAATGCAAAGCCAGCTCTTCCTAAGCTTCACAGAGACTGCCCTGTTTTCTGACTGCCATTAACTTTTCATGAGCCCTCAAAGACAGTCGCAGTTCTTGCGGGATCACAAGCTGAGCCGACAGCTCTTTAGAAGAAACCTCTCTCACTACACTAACAGGGCAACTGCTCTCTCCTCCCTGCTGAAAACGTCCTGCCCCCGCCACCCGGACAGAAGCTTCTCGCCTGTTCCCCACGGGTAGTGCCGCAGGTATTTCTACAGCTCACACACACGCTACCAATTATTACAGCCCAGGCGGGAGAGCTAAGTCAAACATTTCCCGGTCACAGGCTGGTTGGGTTACTCGTTAGCGTCTTGGGCTAATTCTCTGGAGTTATTGCTTCGGACGGGATCTGCCTATCGTCATTTTGGCTGTTCACACCAAGAGCCTGATATCAAGGGCACAGAGAGGCAACATCTCACGCTGTCTGCCATCCCGGGAACGCGTAGCTCGGGCTGCTGGATAATGCTACCCCAGAAACAGGCAGACACACCTGTCGATTTACAGCCTTCACTCTGCATACATACTTTACATACTTATTACTCGCAAATGCAGATCTGGAGGTGCTAGCAACTCCATGTTGCTCATGTTTCTGCCACGAGCACAGTTTTTACTTTCCCTGCTGGATATCGGGAGCGGAGGATAATCTGTGCTATCTACTTTTGCGTATCACCACCACACAGGCAAAGAGCAGAAAGTAGAAACGAACTTCCCACCGCTACAGGGACTGCTTTCATGAACCAATTACTGCAGAGTCTGGACCAGTGAATCCACAGATGGGAGACAGCCTTTTGTCAGAGGAAGGACAGCTGCCGGGAAGGTACATGCTGCACATCGTCTCATCTCAGCACAGAAAAAGCAGAGATGCTGACAATACCCCAAAAAATTCTACTGCCTTTTCACCACACGGAACGCGCTTCTTGAAAGCTCCTCTTCACAACACACGGTTGGGATGAGCACAAAGCCTTTCGTGGTTGCCTTCCAAGTGAGTATTACACAGGAGGGTGGGCTTCTGCTACCATGGGCTGGCGGAGATGCCCCGCTGCCGACATGCGTTGGGCTGATGCCTCGGACCGACTCGCCTCCCACACTGGAGGTACTCTGTAGGAACCCGTCAGCCTGCCTCTCCAGTCCATTTTCAGTTGATTGATAAAACCCAGGTGTGCTCCCTATAACATCTCCCTGGACAGGACACCCCTAAGGTCTCTCTCTTCTGCCCAGCCACCTATTTTCTGCTGGATGCCAAAGGGCTTTGTCACCCTTGGGACCGTAATGCCCCCTGCAAACGCAGCCGCTGACTCTGTTCCTGGGGGAAGAGAGGGGTGGGGGAGGCTAGGGGATGGGTGGCCTGGCCTACAGCGATTGCACATGGCTTTTCTTCACCAAAAGTAGTTTGGACTTACGTTTCTCTTCCCACCATCGCATCGCAGGTCCTACCACATAAATGGGGAATTTGATTCCCAGCTTCTTTATGGAAAGCTTGCAGAACAAGCAATCATGTGGGCAAAAAGCAACAACCGATTAAAACCACCTCTCGTTTCCCCCTTGTTCCAGACATGCTACCACCTCCTCCTCCTCAGAAGTGGGCGCTCAGTTCAAAGCCCCTATGTATCAAAGCACTATTTTCAACAGACAGTGCCTACTTAGGCATTGCATACCTGCTCCTTTAAGGCTTTAATCTCTTCGGTTTTGGCTCCGATTTCTCTGTCAAAGGTTAGAAGCTTCTGGGTCAGCTCCACATCGCTTCTAGCAGCAGCCTGGGCCATGGTCTTGGCCATCGCTGCAAGCTCATCCTGAAGATTCCTTATCACTGTATCTTTCTGCTTTGATTCTGCTTCAAAACCAGAGAGACGACTGATTTCCTTCTCTAGTCTCAGCAGCTTTTCATCCTGTGGGCAGATTCCATGTGCCGTCTGTCAGTCTGCAGCTACAGACACCAGGCTGGCTGCTCCTATGGGGAAGCTGCTTATTTCCATAAAGCACACAGACAATTTTTGACCAAGACCGCCTGCTCTCATTACTTGCACACCCCAGACTGTGACACCCATGCTTTGCAGACACAACCGACACCTTCTCCCTGCTCACCCTGAATTCCCAAAGAACCCAGGTCCTCCGTGAACCAAGCAGTTCCCGTTCCTGACAGTCCCTGCACGCTGCTGGGACTCTTGGTCACACACACACACACACACACACACACACACACACACATTTTGCACACTTGGTCATCTACCAGCCCATACATTTGCTCTCACCATGCTCTTCCCCAGGGCAGGACCATGAGTTGCATCCCGCACCCTTTCCCCAGCATCACCTTTTCCTGCAGAAAGCAATCCGTGCTATGAGTCCCTGGGAAAGGGGCTCCTGCCCCACTACTCGGACTGTTGCCTGAGATTGCGGTCCAGACTGAAAGAAAGAAAACAAAATAGCAGCAAAGCGCAGTATGAGGAGGCGGGAGTAGTGCTTCCTGGGGTATCACAGAATGGCTGAGGTTGGAAGGGACCTCTGGAGATCATCTAAGTCCAACCCCCCCGCCAAGCAGGGTCACCTAGAGCACATTGCACAGGGTCGCATCCAGGCAGGTTTTTGCATATCTCCAGAGGAGACTCCGCAGCCTCTCTGGGCAACCTGTTCCAGTGTTCTCACTTGTCTAAAAACTATTCGAGGGCAGTGGCTACTTTACTGTCTGAAGCACGGTTCACACTCACAACAATCACCACCTATTTGGCACTACAAAGACCCTTACCAGCGCAAACAGTCTACACGAGAGGGAGGAACAACACTCCTCTGGGAAACGTAACAGCCTCCAAGGCACACAGACACACAGCGGATGAAGGCTCCACTGATTTTCCTGCACGGCCCAGTCCCAAAGAAAGCAGCTAAATTTTCACTGCTTACAGCATAGGAGTAGTTAAAAGTTCACCAGGATTAGCACACCCAGATCCCTTTGGCTCTATTTCAACAATCAAATGATTCTGTGCTACCTTGGAGCACAAGCTTTGCTCCTATTGCCTTCACTGGGATTTAACGCACAAGGCTTTACGCTGTGCAGCCGGGACTGCATGGTAACGTCCTTCGCTCTGGAGCACCAGGTATATTTTGGCAGCGCACTAGTGACTTTCTATCGCTTTTCAAAAACAAACTATCTATCACGTGTTCAAAACAAACAGAAAAAGCACAAGCACTACTGAAATGTGGCTTGATTTTTGGGTGGTCCCGTGTGGAACCAGGAGCTGGACTCGATGATCCTTGCAAGCCCCTTCCAACTCAGGACATTCTGTGAAACCATAAAAATCACGAGATTGTGCATCTTGCTATAACAAGCTACCTTCACAGCAGTAATCTCTTCCCATAGCTGTACTATTCCACCAGTTCATACCCACAAACCCTTGCCTTTGCTCCGCTGCTATCGCACGCTTTGCTGTTAAGAAACATATCAGATAGGGATCTACTCTTATGTTCCTTTACTCAAGGCAGCCAGGAACTGCGCATCAAAGGAAACAACCCACCACTTCAAACAGGAGACTGGAATAGGTACATGAGTCATCGATGAAGATAAAGTCAGTAATTGCTGTTCAGCATCACACACGAGGAACGAGGAAGAGGAAATGTTACCCTAAGTCACCGAGGCAATGGCTTTCCCTGTCGTTTGTCACGGCACATTTCCTAACCGACCCAAATGCCACCGATCGCACATGGATCCCGCTTAGCTTCGCTTGACAAGGAATCACAACCAATCGCTTGTGACGCTCGTCATTTATCGGTGTGCATCAAAAACGTCTCTGCTCTGCTCAGATCAGATCTGTTCAACGCCAAGTCGATCTGAGAGGACATAAGGCTAGAAGCTGCTCAGAATGCAGGGGTGGAAGCGGTCTCCCTGCTCGGCACCAACAATTCCTTTCCTGTCTTATCAAGAGAAATTGCTGCAGACAGCAGGAAGTACCTGGCTTCTCCGCAGGGGGCCGACTGAAAGCATCCAGAGGGATGGAGGCGGTCGTGCTCCTGGTCCAGGCACTGATGGGTCGCTTCCGGAGTGGCGGATGGGGCATGGGGCCGGCTGCTGCAGGAGCCCAGCTGCTCCAAGTGCTGGGGCGATTCTGGGACTGCAGCACTGGGAGGTGCGGAGGAGACACAGGAGTACAGCGCTGGGGCTCTGCAACCACCTGGAGCTGCCCGGCCCATGCTGTGCGACGTTTCACTGGCGGATAGGATGTCTAGAACAAGACCGTGCTATGAGCAAGAGCTTAAGAAGGCTTTCCAGCCCCTGCTGTGTGTGCAAAGCTGTAGCATAAAACCCACGTACAGGCCTGAGTGCAAGCATAATTCCAGTCCTTTCCCATCTCCATGGTCATTTTATTGGATTGGTAGCATGAAGCCTAAACGCTTACCTGCAATACAAGCATTTTGGCATTTGGATGCTATTGGAGCTCTTCAGGTCCTCTCTAGACAGGACTACCTTCATTCTGCATGTCGTTTGTGAAATCTGGATACGTTCATTCTGGGTATTTCCTGGATCTCACGCAAGCGCTCCTACACTGTCATTTCTCTCTTTCGATATTCTGAAACAAAGCCTCTCAAGGCACGCCTGCCTTGCAATCACATTTCTCTGGCCTTACACTGTGCCTGTCTGACATGTAATTAAGACTATATATGCTATTATCCCTATAAGCATTGCTTTCAGCTATCATGGAGACACGCCAACGTTAAGGTCCTGTACGCTGGCTGAGAAGCAACCCTCAATTTCAAGCTACGCCAGCCCTGAAATAAATATCTGGCAACATGGCCTCGGCCCTGGCACTGCTTGGAGCATGCCGATTTTCCGAGCGAGGGAGAAGGCTGCGGTAAGGCTCTAGCTGCGGCCGACCTGCTGCTGCTAAAGCACAACCACCCTTCATTTCTAATGCTGACAAGAAAAGGCAGAGATTGCCAGTCTGCTTGACATGCTGTTATACTTTCAGAGCTTTGGATTTATTTTTCATAATGGAGAACTTAGCTCTCTTAGCCGGGTGCTGCTCTTCTTTAAAACATGTTCATCTTTAATACCTCTGAAAATGAGAGAGAGGCCTCCCTATATTAAACACTGTAAACACTTCACACAGCGAAATATAGAAGTGATTTACTCTCTGCAGTCAGCGGTGTCAGGCTTCAAAGCTATTATATCAAAGAAGAATCATAAAGCCCAGAGCAATAAAGAGGCACTGACAGTGCTTTCTGTGTGCCACTGCGCATAACTGCATTTTTGTGTGCAGACTACACACATACTCTCAGAAATTAAAATGCTCGGCGCTCCAGCAGGAGCAAGCTTCACCTGCCCAGCAGTAGCACGCCAGCTGCACGGCTTCATCCTGCAGCATCGCATTTTTTTCCCCTTGGCCTAAGCTTTCTGGCCCCATTTGGATTCACAAGGTCATCTCGCTACACCAGGAACCTTGCTGAGACATAAGAAACAGTACCTGGGTGCACACACTGCCTGCCTTACATTCAGTTTGATTCATACATGGGCTGGGCTACAAGACCAGGCTCGGCAGTGCCTGCTACCAGGCACACTACGCACAGTTTTCCAGCACTCTTGGTCAGTCTCTATTCTCCAGGGTTCCTCAAGGGCCACAGCAATACAAATAATAGCAATCTGATCGATCCTCGATACTCTAATAACCCACAAGCTCGATGACCTCCACTGACATCCTGACATAGTACTTTTCCTGGGGATAGAAGACTTCCACCACGCTGGATCACATTCCTTCCACGTTTACAATTGCTTGGGATTTCTATCATGCCCACAAGTCAGGCTGCGATCCTCTGGCCTTGCTGTGCAGAACAACACAGTCTGCAGCTGTGCACAGCACTGCCAGGCAAAGCACCAGCAATGCTGTCGCTTTTTCATTTGCTGGCTGTTGGAGATGTAAAACTAGTCTCTGCTACTAGAGTAGCCTCTGAAGAAAAATTAAATGGAATGACAGGTAAAGGCCGTCTTCCAATGCTTTCACACCTTCCCAAGACCTACCTCTGCTGTTAGGCTTGCTGTTAGGAAACCTGCTCCATGCTTTCTTCACCCTACTGAGGTGCCTGAGTTTCTTCAGCAGGGGGAGCTCAAGCTTTTTATTTCTCTCCTGCACTCCCTGATGATTTCAGAAAAAAGCCTGCACCTGAGAGCATGCCCCGAGTCTTCTGAAGCACAGCTCCTTCCCACACCACCTACAGCTGGGTGTATTTTTTTTTTTCCTTCTTCTATGAGCAGCCACGAGGGGCTACAGCAAGGTGGCCACCTGACAGCCACATGCCCATTTCACAGCCTCAGCAGCCGGCATCTGCTTTACCTGGGGGACTCCATCAACGACCAGCTCGAAGGATGCTCCCTGCGACCCGAAGTGCAGGATGTCGCCTGGGCTCACTCGCACGGCCGCGTTTTGCACCTGGCAGCCGTTCACAAAGGTGCCTTGTGAAGAGTTGAGGTCCTGCAGGACAAAGCCGTTCTCCCAGCTGGTAAACTCAAGGGCCGCGTGATGATCCTCTACCCCTGCGGACTGACACGAACGATCAGTGGGCAAGAGGCAAAACCCTCAGAAAGCAACTGGAGCTGTGTTAATGCGGCCGATTTGTGCAGCCCTCCTCTCCTTGCTGTACTTCTCTGTGCAAACATGCTGTTAGCCCCTGCTTTTGGCATTTCGGCTTGCACTGCACCCCCCCACCTACATCCAAAGCAAACAAATAGGCTGTTAGCCTCTATGCTTTGCATTTTGGATTGCAGTCCTTCACCCTACCTGTACCCTCGCTAATGATAGCGCTGTCTGCCAGCACAGCCGGACTCCTCTCCCTCTCGTTTCCGACCAATAACTTTTCCACCCACTGTCCACACCCAGGAGTCCCGCAGCGTGCTCGCTCATACCTTCAGGACAATGTCTGAGCCTTCGTGTCTCCCGATCGTGGTTGTTTGTGGTTTCAGCTGAAAACACTCGTCCGAGCTCCTTAGGAAGGCTCTCATGGTCTGGCCTTTTCACCTGCAAGCCTCAAAGATCCAAACAAAATATCTGGTACTCATTTAGTAATCCCCCACACAATGCATGCAACTTAGCCAGGAACTTCACCACCTTATATACCACTGGTTCCTGTAATAAAAGCAGTAAAGTTATTTACAGAGGCAACAGACCTGGGTCCGCACGCCCATCCCCTTGGCTCCTCCCTGCACCCTGCAGTAGCCAGGGAAACCCCTGTGAAACCAAAGCCTGCTGACACCCTACTGATTTCCTTTTTGTTTGTTTTGTGTTTTCTTTTCTCCCCTTTTTCCAAGCAACTGGCCTGGCAGCACAACACAGCTCCGTCTCAGTGCCGACTGCAGCTCTTGTTTCTCACAGGGCATTTCTTCTGCACGTATCAAAACACTCACGGTTTGTCATGCAGCCTACCTGTCTGAGCCTGCTGGAGAACTTTTTTTTTTCCCCCCTTTTTTTTTTTTTTTTTTTTTAAACTACCAGGTATTATACCGCCCGCAACCCATGACTCACCAAGGCCCTTGGGCTGCCCTGTGCTGGTGAGGGCTCCTCTGACGTGGAGAGAGGATTAATTAAACTGAGATCTAAGCCTGGGTTGCTGTGAGGAGGCTGCACCCTGCCACGGTGGCCTCGTGTGTCCCCAGGGCGCCATTTCGCGGTGCCTCCCCATCCCTGCTGCCGTCGCCGTGGCAACCAGGTCGCCATGATGGCCGCCACCCTGGGCTGGAGGCAAGGGCCCAGCTTGCTTCTGTCTCACACTCTACATATCCCTCCTGCCCACACAAATCTCCCTTCACATTTCAATACGGGGACACAAATACCTCACAGTATGTGAGACTGAGACCTTAAAAAGGGTCAGAAGATCTCCCCCGGCACCCGCTGTGCTGGCAGGCGTCAGCAGCCCTGGGGAGGCTGCGACAGGCCATGGAAACCACCACAAACCTCCCCGTGGACGTGTTCCACAGCCACGCCAACATTAACAAGATTAGCGAGAACGAGTATTGCACGCCACATTCGGGTGTTACAACACTGAACTGCTGAGTCCTGAGAAACTCAGCTCAGATGCATGCATGCAAAACCACAGCACTTCCCCCCCAAAATAATTGCCCAACATGCAAATATACCGCATACAAAGGTTTTCCTGTATTTTTAAGACTGTTTCAGTGCTTGGCACGGACCAAATTTCCACCCCAAACGATGGGGCTGCTCCTGGATGTTGGCCTGGCTGCTGACCCGGGACACGGCCGGCAGCACTACAGCCATTTGTCACCTCCTGCTCGCTGGGAAGCACCAACGCTTGGTTTGCTGCCAATGTTTTCTTACCTTACCATCCTTGCAAGAGCTTTGCACTGGAAACAGCAGCAGAAGTTTTATAGCCCAACTCCAGCATTTCAGTGATGCTTTTTAAGACTAACACACACCAGGCTTCCTCCATGGCACGAATACCAGGTCTGTACATCCCAGGAGCTGTCCGTGAACATGACTAACCTTCCAGAGATGCAAAGATATACATGCAAACTTCGACACTGTGTAGGGAAACACATCCTGATTTCTCCAATATAAGCACGTGCTTATTACCCAAGCTAAACAGCATGAGGTCTGGGTTAGGTGCATCTTCAGTAGGATGTCCGTGAAGACAACTGCCGCCTCCCCCCCTTCTTCTCCATCGTACTTGCCTTCAGGAATAACTACTCTTACAATCTATGGTGTATATATGTATTGCAATGTAACCTCACCTTCACATGGAGGATGAGCCATCCTCATACAATGATGGTCAGAATTTGGGGAGTGCTCACCCTCCTCAGCATCGCCCATCTTCCCCTGCTTTCCAAATACTTTCAGAGTTCAAGGAGCAGGAGATGTTCAGTAGCCGTCTGGGCAGTTGTCACATAATTCCTACATCGGTCACAGGACATTTCGCTGTGGTCACTACATTCTACATCAGCTTCTCAGCTTTGTTCCTACACCGGACACTGAGAAATATTCTGCTTTTCCCAGCTTGTTTCATGAATCGGGATGTTCCGGTAAAGCAGCTCCACAAGACTCCAACTCCCAACCACTCAGACAAGACACCTCACATTATTAACCAGATATTTATCCACATTTTGTGGGACAACTGTTACGGTTGCATTCTGTCACCAGGGAGAGAGGACTTTATGTTCCTGCAGATACATCTATTGCAGAAGAATTTAGGCTCCAGTATTTTGACCAGAGTCGTACCCTCACGGAGGACTTGCTACTCAGCGAGGAATTAAAGCACTTGCTTCCCACTGCGGGCAGGCTCTTAGAGGCACACAAGGCTGGGGGAAAGCTTCCAAGAAGCTGCAGCACCTTTTCATCCCCTTCTTGACGACAAAAATAAACAAGGATCCCCCCTCCACCTCCTCCAAATTGTCCTCATGCTTAAAATGTTCTTTCATTACCTTTTGTCCCTTCATTTGATTAAGGAAGTCCCTTATTATATGATGTTATTCTGCCCATCTGAGATCACGTCATCCCTTAGGGCACAGCAAAACGAATATCCTGTGATTATAATAACAGAACTAATAAGATGGAATATGGAGTGATAAATCACCAGAGATACTGTCATATGGATTTGGACCAGCATCTCTTTCTCATCTTTGTTTTGGCTATCTGCGCTCTTCTCATACCTTTTACTCACCCTACCACCAAGTCAACCTCCATTGGACAGGCCATACCTACTCCAAGATCAGCATCCTATCAACAAAAACACAGCATGGACATCTGCTACAAATTCAGGAGTGATTTAGTTCTCCATCCACCCCTTCACATTCCAACAGGGCAAGGGAATATGCGGGCTGAGGATGCAGGACGCTCATGACTTTGTAGGCGATGGCATTGTTGCAAGCCCAGAAGGTAGTGTGTCTCCAGGATGCCAGAGGAGCAGCATCCACCCAAAACTGGTTGTCTGATTTCATACAGCTCTGTCTTGCAATGTGCGGGAACAGCCACCTGTGCACAAGTGCGCACTCACACACACGTACGCCATGTACAAAATATTTATTTAGATTAGGTCTGCTTGCACAGCACGCTCTACAGTCATTTCACACCCATGACATCTCAAGCACCTCTTGGCAGAGGTACACTACTGCAGTTCCCAGCCCCCTGCATTTACCAAAAGAACTGTCCCTTCGATTCCCAGCACAACACACAAAAGAGAAAACCACCGAGGCAAGGAATACAGTCCTTTCCCACAGGAGCACGGTTGCTGATGCCAGTAGGAAACCTCCTATGGGTAAAGCCTTACCTACACGTCTGAGGCTCGTTTAAGTTTAAGGGCTCGTTTCATTCCAGCAAGCACACAACTCTGCAGGCACTTGGGCTGGCTCCGTGCCACTATCCCATCCCCACCGGTGACCGGAGCAGAGAACAGCTACGGCACTAATCTGACACTTTTGCTTGCCTTACTCAACAAGAAAAGACAAAAAGACAAAAAAAAAAAAAAAAGAACATTTCCCTTTTCCTCTTCGAAAATTCTCGCTAAATAGCAGTTGGGGGGCTTGGAAACCCCTTGGTGGGGCAAGGCACAAAGGAGAGAACATACGTTATGCTGTCCTTAATTTAAAACAACACAAAACACACGTCCAGTCCTTCCAGCCTTCACGTCCTTCACAGCAGCAGAAGCATTGCCATTTCCCCACGGTATCTGACACAACACCGTCCTGGGAAGAGCCGGACCTGTCCGTGCAATGCTGCAGTCCCCACTGACTGCTCCGTCGATATTTCAGTATCCAGGGAGCGCTGAATGCTCCTGCACCCCCCTGACCAAGCCTCTCCGAGAGTTTTCAATCTGCAGAATCACCAGTTCCTCCTTTCTAAGTCATCTGTTGGCTCGCCGGTGCTTTCTCCTGGATCTCCTCATACTGTGGCGGGGGGGTCAGTGGCTCAATCGTTATGGGGCCGGTGCTGCTCCCGTCGGCGAGGTTCAGCCGGATGTCCTTGAGGTGCAGCTTCTCCGACTTGATCCTCCGCACCTTCAGGGGCTTCAGGCGCTTGCTCAGGCGTGAGCTGTGCCGGCCGGGCGGCCGCTCTGTGCTGGGCTCCGCGCTGGCCGCTCCTGGGGGCTGCACACCCTCATCAAGCCCCGTCAGTGACTCATAGGAGGGCAGCGAGACGCTGAGTCTGTGGCTCCTGTCCGGGTCGCGGGGCTCCGAGTAGCCCGCGTTCATCACCTCCTCGTAGCTGGGGACATAGTACCGGGAAGACGTGTCTTCGTCCTCTTCTTGGCTGAGGGAGATAAAAAGAGAACGTCAGCCGCGCATCATTTCAGCTTCACCACGGGCAGGGGGCAGAGAGAGGAGATGAAAACAAAACCAAACATAAAGGACAGAATATTTGTCCTTCTACCTTATATACCAGCTCACGACAGTTGGAACAGACTGCAACCTCACCTATGTTCAGACATGTTTCTCTTTCCTTGCGACACTTCTCTTCATTTGATCATCACTTTGTTTGCCCGCAAAGCCTCTTTTTCTCTCTCTTAGCAGTGATTCCTTCCCCAAGCAGAACACCGACTTCTCTCCTCACCTCTCTACAAGTCACTCAGAACACACTCAGAAGGGACATCAGCGCTCTGCCTTGGCATGGGGACACATGTCTGGTTGGGTATATCACATTAGTTTATCTGCTGAGAGAGCCACGCTAAGGAATACATGCCTGTCTATGCCCTGGCTATCCGTACACAGTCTGCACACCTACGCTCTGCATCGGTTCTGCTTCAGGCAGATGCTTTCAACATCTGGTGGGGCTTCAGAGGTGCCTTAGAGGATCTGGGCACTCAAAGTACCTCCTTGGAAGTCGCCCATGGTAGCTCTCACCTGCATCGGTCCCTAGGCAGCAGCCACCAGAGGCGTCTTCTCCTGCTGTCTCACACCTCTTTTCCTCTCCACCACCCCCTGCCTTTCTCTGCACAGTGCTGTGGGGATGGGACATGGTCTGCGTTGCGTGCCTCACTGATGTCCCGTGCTGCTGAGATGCCTGGGGGACTTTGGCCGTTCTGTGCTCAAGCCTGAGCTGTTTCTTCAGCCCCCGCCTGTTACGACAGCAGGCTTTGCAGCGCACGGCAGAGCTCCCCGGGCAGACAGAAAAGCCCTGCAGGCTTCCAGCAGGTCCACGCTCTGTCCTCAGCAGCCGACTACACCTCTGCAGCTGAACGGCTGCTTGGCACCGCCAGCCTCCCTGAACAAGACGCCGTGTCCTATCCTGCTCCTCTGTAGCCCCTTGTCCACCTCGCAGCAGCCACCTGTCTCTTCTGCGTTAACCATTAACAACACCTCCTAGCGCTACCCCACGGCATACAGCGTGTGTACCAACAACACAGCATGCATTTAACATCTCGGCTATGCTTGCTTGGCCACAGCTCCTCCTAGAGCACAGCTTACATATAAATAACGCTTCCTTTGACTCACAACACCATAAATACAGCTGGGTTCTTTTCTTCCTGAGCTCTAAAACATGTTTGCCCCCTAAACCATGAGACTTGCTCGCCTTTACCTTAGCACACGCTGCTGTTTGCTCCTGACCTCCTGGCAGAGGAAAAAAGCCCTTGGTGTCGTTTCTACTCTACATCCCACTCCCTTTTCCCCCCACAAAGGCTCACCTGTCCTCCTGTTGCGAGGCCTCTGCAGAGGCTTGGTGCTGCACCCTGGTTATATCTTCGCTCTGCCTCTTCTTGTCCCGGATATTCAAGCAGATGGACAGCAACAGCAGCAGCACCCCCGCCCCGACCAGCACGTACGCCACGGAAAACGTCTTGCTCTTCAAAATGCCCCCGCTGCCGCGGTCAGGCTTGCTGCTGTTGCCAGCGTGGGTGGTGGGCTTGTTGGAGGGGCCGAAGCCGGGGACGAGGTTCCACACGGCCATAATGATGCCGAGGACGAGCATCCCCAGCCCAATGGCTGTCAGTGCATAGTGCGACCCGTTGGCACGAGACTGGGCCATCGTGCCCGGCGCCAGCTGCCCGCTGTGGCCACCACCTCACAGCACCCGTCGCGGCGCCGGGCGGGCGGGCCGGCTACCATGCGTGCGGTGCCCTCCCGGAGCAGGCGGCCAGACCTGGGGAGAGATGGAAAGCGGCGGTTACTTAGCTTGCAGCGGGACGCAACGCAGCTAGCGTTTCTGCAAGCAAGATAACGTCGTTTGGGACTGCTGATACTGCAAACCTAATTACACCATGCCTGCGGAGAGCACGTCAGGACATAACACGGCGGTTGGCGGCAGGCTCCTTGCTGCCCATTCCCACCGGGACCTGCAGAGCAGCATCCATCCCAGACGTGGGCTGCTTCCCTCCACAGCTCAGGTGCACTGTCCAAAAAAGCAAGCGGTGCCACTGGTTCTTCTTCTTCCCACCTCCGCATGAAGCCTTTTTCCACCTACTCGCCACCGGACCTATGATGTTTCACCCAGGTGCAAGCCCTCTGCTGAGCAGCTTCACCACCTGCATCGCATTCCAACCCCGAGGGTTCCTCTCCAGCCCTATCAAACCCCAGCAGCACTATGGCAACTACAAGATGCAACGTGCTCCCAAATCTCTAACTTCCTGAAAAGCGCAGGATCCGGCACACCAGATACATTCAATCAGATTTTGCTTTGCTACTTGCTCAGCCATATTATACACCCACCTTAGCAAAGAGCAGAATTACTAACATTTGCTAGCGACTTAGATTGAGCATCCTTTTGGGAGCCATAACTGGCCTCTTCACAGCAGGTACTCCACCAAAAACCAGTTTACTGCTTGGAGCGCTGCTCCTCGCTTCACGAAGAAAGCCTTACACAAACTGCTGTTGCTAATACGAACTAACCTGAAACTATTCGGGGAAAAAATAAAAATAAAAAAAACAGGCTCTATTACTTCTCCTTTTTTCCCTTGTGAAAGATCGAGATGGGCTGACTGCGGAGCTGGCTGCCTGCCCTTCAAAGCCTCCCTGCACAAGGAAGAGAAAGCAAAAGCAGCGCTCTCCCAGCCAAGCCAACCGTGCAGCTTTTCCTGGCCGCTGCCTGCACGGGCTGATCTGAAAGCATGGCCTCGGAAAAGCCCACAGCAAAGCCACATCTCTCTTCTGGGCAGCGTTACCCTGCCCTGGGACAAAGCCTGCCGAGTCCCCTGGCTGCATCCGATCCAGATGAAGGCGCCAGGCTTCGTGCGCTCAGAGCGCTCCAGTTCTGACCCAGCCAAACCAACTCCTGCTACCCAGCCTAGATTGAATTTCTGCATTTTCCCTGCTGCAAACACTAGATGTGCTTGCTTTTCTAAAAATAAACACACTCAACTGTATCTTCTGGCAGCTCGCCTCCTTGACCTCAGCAAGTAGGGATGGCAGCTAGGAGCGCAACCCGTTAGGCGAAACCGCATGCACATAGATAAGATCACTGCAGCAAAGCCCCAGATTCACCCCAGTCCACACCACAAAGCCTTTAGCAGCATCCCACTTGTATGTAGGTGCCTAAAACTGCATGCAACTGTGCAAACATGCCCGTTTTGTCTCCTTTCCTCCCCATCCTTGGCTTTGCAAAGCTTGTTTGTGCTAGAAGTCGTCCCTCGGACAGGATGTTGCTGCATGCTTTTCCCATGTACATCCTCGCTCCTCGTCGTGGCGGTCCAGTTCAATGGTCCCTGGTTTTATGATTGCTTGTTTAGCCTGAGCGCGTGCCTTGGTCGCTGGGTCACGGGACAGGATCAAGCAGCATTCCCGGAAAACAAACCAACTCCAGCCACTTGCAGGAAAAGCCACGCACGCGAGCCAGGCAAGGAAACAAGGAGGGTGCAGAGCAAGCTTTCCCGTCTCAGCCCACTTATCTTGAATTCCGCCTTGGAGACGCCCAAAGAGATCTCACAGCTGAATTCAGCACGGTGCTAGTCCTGTGCCAGGGCTGCCAGCGTTCATGCCCCACGTGCTCCTAACCTCCCCCCGAGCATCAGTCCTGTCCTAAAAAGTAGCGTGGCAAACGTCCTCTACAAAACCCTGAGTCATGAAGCAATTAAAACAAGGAAGTCGATGCTACCAGAGCTTGTTTTTTCCCATCAGCTGCAGCTGTTCCCAGGAGCGGTCTCTGCCCTCCTACGCGAAGCTGTTGCTCTTCCTGCGGGTGCTCTGCCTGCGCTTGGGGCCTTTCCTGGCCAAGGGCTCTCCTCCGGGAACCCACCGTGCCATGGTGGGCCTGACCCTAACTTCTCCACAAAGGAGGAGTCGGCACACGCGACAGCTTCGTCCATCCCGAGCTACCTTGCTTCCCACGTCCCGGTCTTTCCTGACAGCCCTGGCTGGAAATCCAGCAAGGGCCGCTTGCGTCAGCTCGGCCATCGGAAGACAAGCCTGCAAATGATTCAGGTGGTTCAGAGCTTCTAGCGCAGGTCCTTTATGCAGAAACATCTACAGCAAAGTGAAAGTACAAGTGCGCCATCTAATACCCACAGCTTTAACTCTCTGCAGTGGAGATCCAAAGCCACGCAGGATGACACAGAAGGCAACCAAGATGGGCGTGAGACAGAGCAGGGGACCAGTGCGTCAAGCCCCTACAGAAAGGGCATGTGCCAGCTTTCATCTTCAGGAGCTGAGGACGGACAAACATCTCCAGTGCTGACAGAGAGGGGCCAGCACCCGCTGTCACAGGCTCACTCGCGTGCCCCCAGTCCCCCCACCAGAGTCAGAACCCCCAAGCCCAAGCTGCCCTCCTGGTCCTGCCCTCCCGGCGGGGACAGCTGACAGCACGTCTCCTGCACCGGGACGGCAGCTTCATGCCTCTCCGTGCCGCAACCGGCTGCTCCAGACAGTGCCAGTGCTGCAGGCGTGCTGCGAACTCGCCGACCTTCGCAGGCTTGGAAAACCTCGCAACGGGCACATTGCATCAGACTTCCTAGTCCTTCACTCACCCTCCGCTGCATCCAGCCCTGTTCCCAGCTACACCGGTGTCATTGGAGCCTTTCGCAAGGACAAGCGATGCCCCGAGGCGCTGTCGGATGCTGCTCACGCCCCTTTATCCAGGCTGCGCAACCCCTCTGCCCTCCACGCTCCTAGGGTTTGCTGCTGCCCTCCAGGGCTCGTGGATGGAGCCAGAAAGCTCCTTCCTCCAATCCGGTCCTCAGCCAGCGCTAATTGCTGCTGGGGACTCATTCATCACGTTTCCCAACTCCCTCCCTCACTGCAGGCAAAAATGGGACGGGTGCCATCAGCCCAGCAAAGCCTCTTCCAGGAGCGTTTTCCAGCGCACCACGCAGACGCCTGTCCTCACTGAAACAGATCTGAGCAGGACTGGCAGTCCTGGCCCTGCTCTCCCATCAAACGGCAAAAAGGAAGGGCAGAGGATCCCGTCCGCTGCCAGCCCTGCCAGTTCCTTACTGCTCACTCACTTCCAAAACCACGCTGACAGACTGGAGCATTTTCTTACAAAAAAGACAAGCAAGCGCATACTGCGTCAGCTATACTACATTTACTGTCCCCTCTGGTCTGACCTTTATCAGCACCCTGCTTCTGATTTTGGGTCTTCCATTCTTAGCTGTATGCTTGGGTTTTAATACGTTATTACATACACATTTTAATACATTATTACATACACAAATATGTTCCCACCTTCATGCTAGCTGGCATTTTGCATTTTGCAAACAGACATTGGCCAGGTGAAATTTCACTTGCAAACTGCTTCTAGGGCTTTGGGACAGAGAATCACGCTGCACACGAGGCCGGCACCGACAGCACGCTGCCCTGGTAACATCTGCTCATGCCGTTACCTCTCAGCGCAGGATTCAGCTCCTGCACTCCTGCCAATGCGCAGCAGCATTCAGCAGCACAGACCTCGGCCGTTTATTTGTTGCCACTGGCAGGACAGGAAAGAAACAGCTTGTGTTTTTTTTTTTTTTTGGAGGAATAAAAGGTTTCAAAAGCAACAGCTTGTCCAGCCTCTACCTCTCCGTGCACATTCCCAGCATCTCCAGCCTCCCTCTAGCACCTTGCCCCTCTCCAAGCTTCTCCATCATTGCAGCTCTTAAAAGTTTTGCGCAGATCCCTCGCTGCGCTGCCCTGCAGAGCGGGCAAATCAGATTAAACCACAAGACTTCACGTCTAAGTCGCTCTCTCCATTGAATTATCTCTACTTTTGGCTTACCAGAGCGCACGCCCACCGCTCACATAGCCAGAACCCCGGCGTGTGACGTCAGCGGCAGGAGAAGAGGTCTGCTGCTATCTCTGGAAAAGCAGAGGCAACCTCAATGAGAAGGAAACCGGAGAGCACGGAGGAAGGTGCAGCACCCTGAGGCTCCAGGGAGGCAGATCACCAACCCCAAGTCTCCCTGTGGCCGGCACCACAGCTCCAAGGTGGCACCTGCTGGGGACGTCCAGAGGAAGACCAGGTGGAGCAGGACACCTACGATGTGGTCCTCGCAGGGCTGGCAACCAGTGGCGGGGGTGTTCCCGGCCCTGTGGTTGCAGCAGGTTAACAATCCCCGATGGATTGCTCTTCCACGATTTCCCTGCTTTGTGCACTGCAGTGCACGCTGCTGTTGTGAAAAGTCACGCGTAACTGGTCCTTACTCACCGTCCTTAGACCGTTTCACGCAGCTCCGCTCCCTTCTTGCTCTCCCGGCTTGCCAGTGACGTGCCCAGTGCTGGCCACCTCCGTGAAGCGGCCGAGCAGTGACCAAGGGCTCCAGCTCTCCCCAGCAAGCCCCCGTCTGTGTCCCCCCACCCCACAGCAAGCACCACACCAGCGGCACAGGGGCTTCCCTGCCACCCCAGCTACCTTTGTCCCCGTCCCACGCACACCTGCGGTCTTTGTGCTCACTGCTGTCAATGATTTACACCAGGATCTCCGAATCATTAAACTAGAACGGCACGGCTGCTGCTTGGCCTCCTGCACACGCCGCGCTTCCCTCGCATCGCGTCCCACTGCTAGAACCCACAGCAGCTCCCTGCTACTCCGACTCCCCATAACAAATCTGCAGCTCTTCTACAACACCAAAAAGAAAAAAAACACATAGGCACTTCTCTACAGCAAAGACAAAGCCAGGAGGCACCTGATCCTCCTCCATGCTCTCTAAGGCTTTCCCATACATCTCTCCAGTGCTCCCTGCAGGTTTCAGTGCTCCAGGAGACACTTCACAACTTTTGAGACATTTCCACCTGCTCATTCAGCGCGGGAGGACTCTGGACCATGATGGAGGGAAGCCCTTTTTCAAGCACCACACCCTGGCACACCTGGATACACTCGCAGGGCTTTGGGCACAGGCATGCAGGTGAGGCACCAGCAGACAGCATCTCCTCCCCTGCAGAAGACACCAGACCTCACACCACAATCCCAAACCGGGCCATTCTGGAGCTGGCCCCATGTCCCAGTGTTCCCGGTAAAACACCAGTCCATCGGGATGACTCACGGGCCAACAAGGAAGCACGAAACACCTCGCTGCTCCCAGAGGTGCAGCGAGCACCCACGCTCCTCCCGGCCCTCCGAGACCTTTGCATTTCTCGCCTCCCATGACATTACCTTCCTGCTCAGGCTCCGGGAGCAACGCCTCCGTCATCAGACCACGAGCCATGAGTCAGTGGCTCGGGGAACAGGTCAAAAACCCCACGCTGTCACATAGCAAGCGGGTCCAGTCCGAGCTCCAGGGCTCTTCTGCTCCACACCTGCCAGGTGAGGTCAGAGCAGGACGCGCAGCGCGTCCCCTTTGGGGCCGGCCACCGACAGCCAGCGTGGGCCATAACACAAGACGATTTTCACCTTGCAGGCAAATGAGGTCATTAGAGCCTCACATGACACGCATCAGCCCGCGGGGCTGCTATGTCAGAAGGCACGGCGGAGGTGCTGGATACGTAGCTTCGCCTTCAGCCACTGCCAAAGAGGAGCTCCCTTCTTGCTGGCCGAGCCCATTGCCCTGGTGGGCTTTGCCTGGTTCACGACTGGGCCGATACAGCAAAGCAGAGGGTACGTCTGCGCACATCCGAGCACACGGAGCTGCCTCCTGCCCCTGCCCTCCTCCTCCTCCCCTCCGAGCAGCACACGTCCTGCTGGCGTGTTCTCACCCTGGGCCACGCTCTGAGGACAGTTCAGAAACGCGCTCCAGGTCTTTATAGCAATGCCGAAGCGCTGAGGCTCGAATCAGATTTGGACACACTGGGGAAATAAATCTATTATGAAAAACTCCTAAGGGCACAAAGCCCACTACACGTTAGCTTTCATCCGCTTACTGCAGCCACACTTCTCCCCCTTCCCAAACTGGTCCTAGGGCTGCTGGGTCAGCGTCCTCCCACTCCGGAGAGCAGTTGCTCACACGTGGGCACTTCCGAGCACTTTCCCTTCCAGAGGCAGAGCTGGAAGTCCCGGGGATTTTGTCCGAGCCCTGGGTCAGGTGAGCCCAGAGACTCCCTGAGCTGTGGGTAACTCCTCGAGCTCCTCCTCGCATCGTGCCCAGCCCCAGGGAACCAGCAGGCTGCCATTAGGTCCTCAGACCCCAGCCAGCACTCAAGGCACCTGCCTTCATCTTCACATCTGCACACAGGCAGCCTTCTCATTAACGATTTCTCCTACTAATTTGTGCCCATAGCATGTCCCCACAAGCTCATCCTCCCCAAAACCTGCCTGCAGTGGCAGTACCCTTGCGCAAAGCCCTGTGTACAGAAGGATTCAAGCCACAAGCGACACCACACTCCTGGAGAAGTCACAAAACCAACCGACTGTGATGTCCAGCCCACGCTGCACAACAGAAAGAACATCTCCTCGCTCAGCAGATCATTTTCAGCCCTAATTATCACTGCCCATATTATACCTGACCCACCATCGGGAACATTTCTGGCCATATTTCTTGCAGCCTAGGGGACAGAGGGCATCCCCTGACCCAGTAGGGAGAGAAATAACCCACGGCCACCCAGCTGAGCAGGGAGGAGCAGCACTGCTGTTGATTTGACCAACTCCTATTCGTTTTGGCTGACCTCCAGACAGTTTTACAGCATCTCACCCGGGAAATATCGGAATGTGGAGGTACAGCAGCGTGCAAACTATTCGGGCATGCCCACATTTTGCTGCTTATGCTTCCTGCCAGGGGTACACGGTATTGCGCTCACGCTAATTGCTCTTTGCATTCCATCCAGGCACTGCAAGAGTTACTTCCCATCCACTCATTTTGCTAACACGCCCTTCTCCGCGGCACTCTTTTGCGGCGTGCCCAGGCGCCCGCAGAGCCCGGAGGAGAGCCCCGGGCCCCGGCGCCGCCGCTTCCTGCAAAACAAGGGCGGCCGGGAACACAAACCCTGCCCGGCCTCTCCCAGGGCCTGCGTGCCAGTCCCTTTCCCCCATGGTTTCACTACAACCATCGGCCCGGCGCCTTTCGCACACCTGGAGTGGACTCTGACAAAGAGCCCTGTTATATTTATAAGCATCGCCACGTATTCTGGGTGATAACGCTGCTGCTGCTGCGCTTAACAGAGGGCTTGGAATGCAGCACTGGGCACACGTGCATTTTGCTACGAGTGGGTAAGGAGGTAAAAGAGAGGAGCTGGAGGAAAACCATTCACAGTTTGACTGCAAACTACAATAAAACCACCTGCAGGGCAAGCCAGGCTCCAGACACTTCCCATCGGTGGAGGCTGGTGATAATTATTTCAAGGCTGGGCCCTCAGCAGTAAATCACTGGGTTTCGGTTCTGGGCTGGTTGGCTTGTTTAAATTCACCTGCACTCGCAGTTGCTGCAGAAAAGCTTTGGACAAACAAAGCAGCCCGGGAAATTCCCAGCGCTTTGACTCCATATTTTTCCTGGTTTACTTTTGATTGTATTTGGTACCTTCATTTTTCAAAACGTCCCGATACTGACATTTCTTGCCACCAATAACGGAATTAAAAGCCTTCATGGGGATTCCTGTCTGCCAGTTCAGTGATCTGCCATAAACTCTCCTCCTGAGCCTGCCAGAGCTTTTAGGCACCATCCGCCTGCCCTTGTGATATCCTACCCAGCCCAAGCCAACTCCTCCATCTCCTTCAACTCCACCGCCGTGGCCAGCAGAAGCCACCTCCGCTTTTACCGGCCCCTATCCCATTTTGGCAGCACATTTCCCACATATCCCCTTTTAGAGCTGGATCTCCCCATGCTGCAAGTCCCGACCAGGGATGCTGTGCCATCCCTCGGCACCACTGGTGCCCCTATAACGTCAGCAAAATCCTTTATCTCCCTGCACCCCGACAGCACCGCCTGCTCTTCGAAACTCTGAAAACAGCCTTCTCCTAGGGGTGAGATCCACAAATAACACCTGCTGCGATTTACGGGAACAGCCAGCCCCCGCCGCGCCCCGCTCTCACCCGGCATTGCTTCTCTTTGCATCGTTTCTCTCTCCACGCCTCGCATCCCCGCCGAGGGGCAGCTCTCTGCCGGCTCCGGAGCTGCGTGGTGTGCTGGGAGCTGCCCTCCTCATGCTCGCTCCGGGAGCGCTGCCAAAACCATTGCTTTTCAGAGGAAGCAGCCAGGCAAGACTCTGCAGTCGCAGCCGGGAGGAGGGAGGGCGGCAGCGCCTGCGCTTGCACAGCCTGGCTGGGAAGGGGCAAGCCAGTGGGGCGGCCGGACCCCTCCTCGGCTGGCGGCACGAGGGGCTGGTGCCGTCGGGGACCTGGGGCCTGCGGGAAAGGAAATCGCTGCCGCTGAGACAGCAGTGAGGAAGGAGCCATGGGAAAAGGGAAGAGAGCGCAAGAAACAAAAGAGGCACACAGGGAGCCAACAGGAGATCGGGGCAAAGGATGGACACAGAGATTGCAGGAGCCAAGAGAAGCGCCACGGTGCAGCACAAAGCACCAGTGTTCAGCGAGCAGGGCATGGGTATTTTGATACGGGTGAAAGTTTGCCGGCAGATTATTCTGCTACACACCAGCTGCAAAATTCACGCAGGGTTTCGGACTGCTTCGGATGAGCCTCAGAAGCCGTTTACTCCTACAAAACACGCTAAGATTGAGAAGCACATGCGGGAGGCAGGCACCTACCTGGGCTGCTGGTGGAGGTTTCCAGCCGGCGCGGGGCATGGCCCCATCCAGCCCTCGCCTCCCCGAGCTCCCCACAGAGATTGGCTCTGGCCAGGGCTGCGAGACACCCGTGCTGTGGAGCCGAGCCCTGCAGAGCATCACCCGCAGTCGGCTGTCCTGGGGGCACGGCTGCCTGCGCAACCCTCCCTCTCCAGGCACTTCCCTTCCTTGGGATTTCCACCCCCGCGTAATTACGCACAGTTCAAATCAAAGGCATCTCATCTGCTTCCGAGTGGTTGCGGTGAAGGGCTGGGCTCGCTATCCCCATACCTCGTCTCCACCTGGGAGGTTTCCCTTCCTGGCTGTCAAGTGGAGGCGTCCCACCGGAGGCACGGGGCGCCAGGACGCCCTCACCAGCATGTAGCATGGCACAAGGGACCCAGGTCCCACGAAGCAGTGGCCAAAGTCCCCCTCAGGGAGGGGGTTTCAGGAGCTGGAGCGTGTTTGCTGAGACCCAGCACCACCCCTTCTGGCGTAGCTCCGTCTCACGGGCTCCGCTGCTCTCCCAGACCCACCACAGGCACCACTCGGCGCCTGTCTCCCTCGTGCCCAACCCACGCAGCAGCTCTGCCCGGGCCGCTCGGTGTAACACCGTGCCCATGACAGCCCATTTTTAAGTCAATACGGGAAGGCACACACTGTGATTCCGTGTGACACATGCAAACACACAGAGCCAGGTTGGGAGGACAACAGCATGCAAGGGAAGCTGCCAGCCCCCGACGAACACCCAGCATCAGCGCTGGCGGGGGTCCGGGCGTGACCTTCCCCTTCCCACCATGGATCCGACGCTCTTCCCATGCCCCTCAAGACAATGCAGTGACTAATCATTGTGGCTGGAGAGATAAGAGCTTCCCGAAGCATACGGGACCGCAACGGGCTGTAACCCCAAGCCAGGGGGCAGCCGGTGCGTGCCCAGGATGACTCACCTGGTCAGTCCCGATCGGGCCAAGCACCCGCTCCAGGTCCTTACTTGTGGCAGGGTGGGATTTCTTTGTCAACCCCCGCCTGGGAGGTTTCTAAGCTCCAAGCCAAACTTCTGGGGAAGAATTACAGCGATACAATGGAAACCCCACTGACCAGCGCTCGGTTCGTACAACGCCCAGCTTGAACCTGCCCTGCAACGCTTTTACAGCCTTTGTTTGCTTTTCAGCCCCACGCACGCACAGTACCTTGCACGCTCCCGGGACTGACGTCCTCCAGCGAACGGCTCGCGATACGCGCGTCCTTCGCCACGTTTCAACCTGTGGAAGCAGCCCCAAAAGCACGGCTGGGTTTGGCGCGGGGCTTGCCTTGCACCATCCCCTCGTCCCCCGGCGTTTCCCCCTCCCCGTGCTTAGGACAGCCACCCCCGAGCTGCGTGGGGTGACGAGGTGCCCCGAGCCCGTGGTCACCAAGGGGGTCACCCCCAAACCTGCTGCCCTGGGGCTCACCCTGCCTTGGGGACGCTTCCCCGTGGGGGCTTCCCCTTTCTGGCCCGCATCAGAGACCCCCCCCCCAAGGACCCGCACGCCGGGCACGTCTCAGCCCCACTGCTGCAGGACCCAGCCCGGGGCGAGCACCGGGGGGGACAAAACCCAGCCCAGTCCTGACCCCCAGCCCAGTCCTGACCCCCAGCCCGCCGCTGCCCCGGGCCCCC
>VXAA01005662.1:82230-117973 GCA_013399115.1 Anseranas semipalmata
GGCCTGATGTCACGCCGCCGGAGGAGTGGCTTGCCCCGGGGCCGGCAGCGAACCGAAAGGCGAAAGGAACCGAAAGGCGGCGGAAACGATCCCCGGGCCCCGCGCTCCGGCGGAGGCGCCGTGGGGAAACTGAGGCACGGGAGCGGCACCGGGCCCCCGGCCGCTCCTTGCGACGGGGAACGCATGCGATAACGCCTGATCGCACCGCGGTTGTTGCTCTTTTTTACTGCGACGCGCTCGTTCATCATCTTTTCCAGGTAGGCTGCAATTGCACGAGCGGGTCCCTGCCCCCAGGTCGTTGCCAGCCCCCCCCCAGCAGAGGCTCTTCCCCCCCTTACCCACCCTGTCGGAGATAGGGCAGCGGGCAGAGGCACTTTGGGGTACGAATTTACCCCCGGCTCCTTGCCGTGTGCGAGGAGGGGGCTGTAAATGCTGGCCCTGGTGCAGCCAGGGGGACGCTGTGCATGCGCTGCCTTCCCTTCGGCTCTGCCCAGGAGGGTAAGGCTTGCACAAAGCTCACAAAATGCACTCTGAGACTAAAACAAAAAAAATAATCCCGATTTTCTGCTTTCCTACAGTGCCCAGCACTCAAAGCCAGCCACGCTCAGCTTCCTGGTGCTACAGCAGAGGTATCTCACACGTGGGGAAACTGAGGCACGCCCCGAGAACCAGCCTCGCTATGGCCGCACACGGAACGCAAGCATCCCAACAAAAAACGCCCGGCAACACGGATGAAAGGGAGCCAAGACCCCCAGCAAGCTTCGCCCCATCTCCTCCCATCGCACGCCGTGGAGTTATCCGCGCAAGGACACACTGACACGGCATGAAACGAGATGTCCCCAGGCCGAGCCAAGCAGGGATGGCTCTGTGCCCTTGTCACAAGTCCCCAGGCACCCAGGAGTGGGTCCTCTGCATCCACCCCACAGCACCCTCCTTCCATGTGCTGTGAGCAGTGCCACCTGGGGGGATTTCCCCACTCGCTTCCTCCCTGGCCACTGGATTAAAAACCCCTTTGCAAAAGGTGTGCAGAATGGACGCTGCTTGGTTAAAAGGATGCACAGTTGCGGCGGCAAGCACGGCTTGCACCCCAGGCGGCACGACCAGCATCCACACAAGCAAACCCGCAGTAATGCGCGATTCCCAGGGAAACGGTGGCACAAAACCAGGCACAATCCAGCAGTTTGGGCTCTGTCTCTTGGAGGGCTGCTTCAAATTTAAGCTCGGTCCAGGAGGGTAACACAAGGGCCGCAGCACACTTGGTGGCATGGCATCTGCAGCACGTGGCCGCCCTCCTGACATTCCCTTTGGCGAAGCCTCTTGCACCGCTGCAACCCTGCAGCTAGAAATGCGCTGGGAAACCAACATCAAAACCTCACCATCCTGCAGCTGGACAAACAAACGGCTTTTGCAAAGATTTACCCTTAGCATGGCTGCGGGGTGCTGCCTTTGCTGCACGCACATCACCCCGGCCGGGGTTGCACAACGAGCGGCGGTGCAACCAGCTGCGGGAGGGGAGGAAGCAGGGGCCAGCGGCTGGATTTTTGTCCACTGAGTCACTTCCCGCAGATCCCAGCGCCGCCGCCGGGAAGGGGCCGGGCAGGGCCGGCTGTTTCTCCCGCATCCAGCAGGGATTCGCTGCCCCTCCAGCCCAGCGCATCCCGGGCTGCGCGCATCCAGCAGGGAGCTAGAGAGGTGGGCACGGTCCTGCTTTGTAGCTCCTGCACAGCCCTCTTGAGACAAGACCTTTCTCCAGGGACGGGAGCGGGACCCAAGCCCTGCTCGGATCTCCACAGCTGAGGCAAGAGGGGGCTGATCCAACCTGGAAAGGACAGAGCTGCGTCAGGAGCCAAGTGCCCCTTGGGGCACTAAGGGACGTGGGTTGGAGGTGGGACTCGGGTCAGGCTGATGGTTGGACCAGATGATCTCAAAGGTCTTTTCCAACCTTCATGATTCTACGAGCCCCACCTCCAGCTTTCCAGGTCGGAGGTCCACCAGGGCTGGAGCAAGCCAGCCTCAGGAGGTCAACACCAAATTCTCCCAACTCCTTCAGGGCTGGGCCAAAAACCCCCCAAACCAAGAACTCCTATCAGGAGCAGGGGCTACCAGCAACAAGCTGGGGTCACAAAGTGCTTCAGCGTCAGCACTGCCACCCCAAAAGGTGCTGTTCTCACCAAAACACTCAACAGCACTTGGTGGTTAATGAAACACAGTTTCAACATATGGATATAGGTAGGGCTGGCATGGGAAAACCCGGCTCCGGTTTCAGTTTCTTTTCCCGTTGGATTACGCCGTTACAATAAAATGCAGCGAGAAGATGTTGCAACACAAAGCTGCTCTCTTTCCCCCCCCCCCCGCTTTGTCCTCCAAAGCAAACATTTCTTGAAAATGACCCATTTTTCTCCAACGTTTCACTCGTGACAATCGGCATTGTCACCGAGGCGAGCGCTCGGCCGGGGGATGTCGGTGGCACTTGGGAAGCCTCTGCCAGCTTTTAGGGGGGCAAAGACCGTTCCCCGTGTTTACAACTCCACCGGGCTCTCTGCTACGGCGATGTGTAAAAGCGGGCACGTTGCACCGCCAAAACGCCAACCCGTCAGCATCACGACATCACGCGCACGGCGATTCACTAATTACCATGCAGCCGGCTCCGAACGCAGAGGGGGTCAGAATATTTCTCTCCCGGGAACCTGGCACCGCCTGCCGCCTCCTCCAGGACCGCAGGAGGATTTCACGTTCCTGAAAACCACACGTGCAAAAAGCCACCGCGATGCCAAGGCAAACGGGTCTGATTACCGCGGTCGCAGCATCGCCAAGAGGTTTTGCAACCGTTACTCAGAGCGGAGAAAGTCCAAACCTTGCATTTTTTACGTCCCTACCCAGGGCATCAACATTGATTTTCCCCTTCTTAAAAATAAGATTGTAAAAGCCACATAAAGAGGCAAAAAAGCAGCTTTTACCCCCAGCTGTCCTGTGGTGGCACCACCAGTGGCTGCTTGCAAGACTCCTTGTCACGGTGTCGGTGACCAGAGAGCACTAACGCTGCGGTGCTGCTTTCAAATGATGGTCTAATTTGGTGCTGTTTCCTCATCACACTACTTTTTTCTTTTTATCATGAGAATTATGGTTGTTATCACAGAATTTTATGCCTAACGACTTCTGGCTTCCTTAGGATGTTTTCATTCAGATGCTAAAACACTGTAATGAGACCGAGATAATGGCCCGCAAAAATAAACGATACAGATCAAAATAGACAGGATTTGGTTAAAAAAGGGAAAACAAATAGAAATTATCCATCCTAATTAGCATTCAGACAGTAACAGGGGAAAAAAAGGCAGGAAAAAAAGAGACGCGTTGTTGGGAATCTTCTTGCAAGTTGTGTCGGGGATCTCACAGGGACCTCGCCAGCAGCCAGCTCCCCGGGGACGCGCAGCAGCCACTGCAGTGACACATCTCCGCGGTAGCTGCGGGACCGACGTGACGACTCCCAGCAATTCTCTCCCCCTTTATAGAACTTAATACAGCAGCACCAGCTGACCGCCGTGTCAGTGCGCGAAGAGCCGTGAGCCAGCCCAGGCGTTCTGCCTGTGCCCAGGGCTGCTCTTCCAACCTCAAGCATCCTACATAAATTAAATAAAAATCTCCTCCTGGGATTATTTTTAATAAAATATCCCAGGAGGGTGTTTTAATCAAACACCAGGACAACCACCTGGTGCCTGCCGGGCACCAGGCACCCTTTAAACGTTCCGACACCGACACACAAACCATTCATTTCCTCCTCTGACACCCACCCTGCTGCACCCAAAGCACCAGCGTGGGTGCCGCGTGCGCAGAAAAGCGGTGAGCAGCACCCGTTTTGCTTTGTCGGCCACCTTTTCGCTGATGGCCAGAGATGCTCCTCAACTCTAAGCATTTCCTTGCATTTTTATGGTAGGTGAGCTCGGGGCGATCCGACATCGCGCTGCGTTTGTACTTGATAGCCACTTTGGGGCAATTCAATCAAGCTCCGAATATTCACTTAAATGGAGATTATCAACTCCGCACTGGCAAAAAGTTCGTTCCAGCTTTGCAACAAACTTTGTGCCTGCTGTAGAGCGCAAAATGCAGGCTCTCCAACATCTCTGAAGCCCTCAGAATTAATATTTCCCTTTCAAACATAAATGCTGGGGGAAAAGCATGTCTCATGTAGATTCAGCGTTACTCTGGGTTTTACATTATTCATTGAATCTTGCCCTATGTCGTGCTGCAGTGCATACATTACCATATATGATGACAAAGAAATTGCGCAACTCCTGCAAAGACGCGATAAAGCGGCCGCCTCGGCTGCTAAAACAGCGCGCTCAATGGGCAACCTCTAATTAGCAATGTGTAATTAAGTTCCTATGTGTTGATGTCGTGCCTGTGCCACATGGCAGCTCTCCAGCTCCTGCAAATATTTGCTCGAGTTTTGCAGCACTGCTACGCGCTCAGCGTCACCTCGCCCATTTCACAGACGGGTACACCGCCGCACACGTGTGGCCAATGTCCTCTGCGCCATGGGGCAGGGAACCGACCACATGCGTAGAAATAGCAGAAGGGGACGCCCACCTGGAAAGGTCAGTCATGTATACATATGCAAAAATGTGCTCCCGTTCCTAAAAGCACCAGACAATTTGCATCCTCAATTGCACTCATGATTTTAATAGGGTTGAAGGTAGGCAGCTCAACTCCAAATTTGGACCCTTTCTTTACTAACCAGATGTTACTGCCTTTTTTTTTTTATTATTATTATTTTACAGCTGCACTTTAGCTTCCAGAAGGTTTCAAATGAGCAATTCAAACAAACCCTCTTCATTAACCACTTCAGCGATATACGCATATTGGGAGCCCAGAAAGCATCTTTGCACAGCCCCACCTCTGGCTACCATTCCCTAAAATCCTGGGGGTCACGCGCAGCGGCTGGGTACGGATCTGAGGGAGCTGGAGGCGTGCATCGCAATGCTTTGGAGGAACAACGAACAACTCACACGTACGTTCAATGTGCAACTCACAAAGAAAGAGTCGTGCAATTTGTACATCTGTACCAAAATCCACAAACTAATCTTAAAAAAGGTAAATTAAGGAGAAGTTCAAGCAACATTCTCCTCTCTGGGGCAGAATAAAGCCGAATACATCGCCAGAGACGACAAACCTTTAGCACTAACGCAACACCCAGCTGCAGGATATACTTGTCCCAGTGCTTATCCACGGAATATTTATAAATCAATCGAAAGCAATTCATCAGCTAGAGGAAGATACAGGATAATGAAGACAAGCGATTAGCTGGCAGTGCACACGTGGGGCTCCTCCGGGGAGGAACCGCTGTGGTTGAAGCCTCCTCTGCAAAGCCTATTAGCTCCACTTAAAAACAAAATTTAAAAGAGGCAACCTGAATAATTAAAAGCAAGGGTTAATGGCTCACGCTAACAGCTTCTGAAAACCCGCTGCTGCCGCCGTGTTTGTTAACCAGCGCGCCCACAAAAGCACCCACAAGGAAAGCACGGGCCCCTGGGGCCGCATCCTGCATCCTGGGTGGTGATGTAGCGAGGGCGCATGGGGCTGGTGCTGCTTTTTCCACCCTAATCCTTCCACCCCGAATGATGGAAGGGGAGGTGTCAGAAGAGCGGCAGCACCCTCCTTCGTACACGTCTCATAACTGCAGGAGGTGCCAAAACCGGGGCTGGGCTTCATGCAGCCTGCAGGGCTGCATCACCACGGTGCTCACACCAAGAACCGGGGGCACTTTTTGCCACCATCTGCCAAAAATTACCTCCTGGCCATGCCACATCACTCGTTACAAGCCACTTTCATCACCAAGAAGCGCCTCACACCATCAGCACCGCTAGGTTGGGGCTGAAGAAGCCCAGGATGCTTGTGGAGGGGCAGCAAAAGCATCTCCCCCCCCTCGCTCACCAACTTGCAAGGCAGCAATTTCACCTTCAAGGAAAAGCTCACGTTCATTTAGTAACAGCCCTTATCTACAGGCTGGGGGCAGGATAATTCTACCGAGAACGATATATAATAGATAAAAAGATCTGCACTGCAGCAAGGAGACAGATAGCATGGCACAGGGCACCACGGAGCCGCTTTCTTGCTCCTAAAAGAGCCGATCGATTTAACGGCAAGGTACGGGCCAGCAGCGGGAAAAGTGCCACAAATTCTGATGCTTGCAGGGCTGATGTCGATTTAACAGCCTGGCTCTCGTCTCGATGCTTCTGGATTTTTATTTTTAACCAGTCTTGCTGCAAGTAATGTTGCATTAGCCGGAAGCCTAAATGCTTAAAGGTGCTCTGGTCTAGTTGATTTGCAGGCTGAGACCGCGGTGGGATTCCTGCACATCTTCCAAATGCTCCTTTAGGAGCCAGTTCCTAGACACCACAATGCCCCTCCCAATCCAGCCCCAAAAACTTCATTCTCGAAAGCACCACAATAAAACCCCTATTATTGACTAAGAGCCACGTTTCCATAAACCTCTTCCCACCCCCTTTTTTTGTTTTGTTTCCCCAAAATTCAACCTGAAAGACTTTCCAAGCGCCCAAGCAGCGAGTGGTTTCACCTACCCTTCTTCCAAACTTTACGCGATTCCTCCCCACATGCCCAACAGCCACCCCTGCATCTTCCACATGGATACACCGCTGTAAGAGGAAAAGCCGCTACAAGAATTGCTACGTATCTAGGACACACGAAGGTTTACAGCTCCATTGTTCCACAAAAGTGCCGTCCTCATCACCACCGTCAAGTTATTTCCATCTTTCTCAAGACCAGGCTCTCCACCACGGCAATGGAGATAGAAAATTACAGCAGCATTTTCTGGAAATTTCTATTTGAAGGTGCAGCAACCGGTTTTCACGCTTTCCAAGGAATTGCAGCCCAGGGGTAGACAAGGGTCTGGCAGAAGCCCATCGGCAAATTTCCACATCCTTATGAAATTCCCATGCGGGGAATCATAAAATCATAGAATCATCATTGAACATCAGCACAGGTGTTCCTGCAGCCTCGCCAGCAGCACCAGGAAGATGCTCCAGGATAGGAGGCTCCGAAAGCCCCTCGGGAGCTGCAGCTTTCCCACATGAGCCACGAGCTCTGCGCGAGGACCGCTGGGACAGGGCCACCACTGCCCCCGTCACCTCTGGAGCACATCTGGGCAGCTCGGGGATGCCAAGCACACCCACGAAAGGCAGATGCCTCCCTGCCCCCTGCTTTGGCCAGCAAGGGAAAGCTGGGGATAATTTCTGAGCCCGAATGCGCTGGTGCAACCTTTGCTCCCTAGCTCTGCCAAAGCTCCAGTTTGGGAGACGAAAGCCTGAAATTCGCTCCTTTTTGCGGAAGCGGTGGAGACGAACGCGGTGCCCTGAGGCACCTCAGCGCAGAACGAGGAGGACCTCGGAAAGGCCTATTTCGTGGGCTTGAGTTCCACTGAATTCCCTTTCCAAATTACAGAAAGCAGGAGCAGTTCAACGCCAGCGTGGTGAGCGACCACCGCACGGACACAGGTCGGAGCTGGGCTCAAAGCTTCCCACTCTGCTGCATTCGCCTTCTCCTTGCAAATACGCACAAAAAGCTTTTTCCCGTGCCCAGGTCAAGCTGGCAACCCCACCATCAGTGCTCCTGCCCATCACTTGCCATTAGGCACGTTCCCCCATCTCCAAAATTTTACAAATATGCTAAATACCACGACATACCCGATTGCAATGAAATTATAACACCCCGGATGCCATAAAAAGACCAAACTGACCCCAAATTGGTACCAGCAGGCTGCAAATGGGGACCAAACCCTGACAGCTCCCCAAAACAGGCTTTTCTGAAATAACCTTGGTACTGCGGAAAGCAAGGGAGCTGTCACGGGCGTGCCTGCACGAAGATGGAAAAAGCATTTAAAGCTTTGAGCGCTGCACTTGGTGCCCGCCCGGAATTAAGTAACGCACTAGATTGCAAAGTTAATAGAAGTGACAGGCTTTTATTAATCTTCGCTCACGCTGCGCCGCTCGGAGCTGGCAGGCAGCGGCTCCGACAAAGTTATCAGTGCTTTGCACCAGGCAAACCCAGGGCTCGGAAACTCAGAAAAATAAAATAAAATTAAAAGGGAGCAGCAGAAGCCACAGAAGACGCACGCCAAAGCTGGTAGCAAGAGCTCGGCCTCGGAGCACGGCGTGGAAGCGCTCAGGATGCAAGGGCTGAGCCCGGGACTGGATTCCCGTAGGATGAGCTCGGCAGAAACGTTTGGTACCACTGGAAACACAAGGCTTTGTGCGGTCAAAAATTGCATCCTGGGGAATGAAAGCATGCAATGAAGCACAGCAATGCAGCTAAGCAGAGGAAAAACCCCACATTTTTTTTTATTTCCAAACTAAATTAGGCAAAACTGTGATGATTTCTGGAGGAAACCGTGCCCTGCAGTGTTTTATCTGGGTACACAGAGCGCAGAGTTCCAGTGCTGCATTTCCTCCCGCAACATAACCTCAGGCGAGCACAGAGCAACCAAGGACACAAAACCGCAGGAAAACGCGGCGTTTCCCCCCAATTCCTGATGGGCCCAGCCACCACCCTGTGGCTGGACAATGCCCTGCTTTAATGCTGCCTTGGCGTGGCAAGCAAGCGACAATCGTCCCAGGGCACGCGTAAATCCTGCTCTCGCTACAAGAGTCGTTGGTGAGAACAGACGAGAGATACGGAGAAAAATAACTGCAGCGTTCACAAGTCTCACAACTGCTCGCGCAACCCCCATCTGCGGTCTTGTGCTTCGTTTGGGGAACGCTGGTGACAGAGGAGAGCAGGTCACTGGAACAAGACGTGCAGCAACAGGAGCTGCCAATTTCCGTGACTTCAGGGTTTGGAGCCTTCTTTTTCCCTCCGTAACTTCAGTTTGAAGTGACCTCATGAAAACCCCCGCTTTCAGCTTAAAAATAAAGATTCACAACCCTCGCCCAGTACTGAAGAGAATTCGACACGTTTCCCCTCAAAAAGTAAAGCAAAAGGAACCCTGATCTCTTCCAAACCCATTTCCCAGCTGCAGAACAGGGCAGAGATTTCAGCTCCCAGCTTCACCACCTCTCTACCCAAACGATTTTTGAGCAGCTAGGGCTGGAAAATGAGAACAGCAACAAATAACCCTAGGAGACAGGTACTCAGGAAGCATTCGTATCAACTCAAATGCAATCAAGAATAATAATTGAAGCCCGGGTTATCAATACCTTACCTGAGCAAGGAAACCAAACCTTATTTCCTGCTATTTCCTTGCAGAAAGCTTCATGCCATGCACCTTATTTTGCATCATCCTCGCAAGACCGCTCCTGAGCTCTGCCCTACCCCAGGCACCTCCCCAGAACTAATATTGTTGTGTTGGGGATATGAGGCCAATAAGAACAAAAATAACCATCAAAACCTGGTGATTTGGAAGGAAAAATTGACAAACAAGCAAATGCAACGCATCCAACTCAGAGCAAGCGGGAACAGGCTCTCTTATATTTATAAGCCCATTAATGCAACAGGCACAGGGTGCTTGCAAGGGAGCCATGCTATGCTGCAGATCAGCATGCACTGAAATGCTAAAAAAGCCTTTCACTTATTTTTTTTTTTGGGGTGAGATTCACCCTCACACACAGTCCCTGCAGGATTACAAATATTTGATGCCATCTGAAAGAAAACAAAACCGTCCCGAAATGACAACTGAGAGGGAAACAATCTGGGCTTCGCGGGGAAGTTTTAACCTCCAAAATCTGTCTCGAAATTCTGGGTGTGATTTCTGCAGGCGACGGAGGAGAAAAATACAACACAAACGGTGCCTGCTTCTGTGTTAGAATGGCAGTTTTAGACAAAATTTTAAAATAGCGTTACTCTGTTAGAGTTAATGCTATTAAAATACAAAGCGCAAAGACGACCGATAAGCTCAGGCGGTTCCCCCACAATACTTGGATCCCTCAATGTGCAGATATCAGGGGCTGCTCGTGACCATTGATTCTCTTTTACTGGGGGAAAAGAATGAGCAAAGAGCCAACGAGGAAACACAAACCTCATTACGAAGCCAGCTTGCCCACTTGCATTCAATACAAGCAGCTCAGTGAGCTAAAAGCAAACCTGTGGTGAGCTCTGCACTGAGCTTACAAATTAAAAAAAAAAAAAATATCTAAAACTGAAGTCATCCCCCCAGCCCAATTCACAAAAAAGTCCCCCGATGGTTGCGGCTCATAGAAATCCACATTTTCCCCCGGAACAAATGGTTCTGACACCTGCAGACCCAAACTCGCCCGCTCCCGTGCCAGCAAGGGGTCACGTAAGAGGAAGCGTGCAGAAATGCGTGCGCTTGTCTTCAGCCCCACACACCACTTTAGTATTTTTTTAAATGCTCATGGCCAGATGCCCGCTAGATTTTATACCCCTTAACGCCCAGATTTTACACTCTCTTCTTCAGCTGCTCGCACAACCCTCCCGTGGGACAGCTTGGGGCCACACGGGCATTACGCCGCTGATAATGCCCCCGATACGAGGGCCTGATCCTGGTGGGGAAGCACTGGTGCCGTGCTATTTGTGAATAAAAATTAAAACAGAGAGCACCGGGCTTGCCTCGCCTCCTGTCTTATCTCACAAGCCTGGAGGAAAGATGCCATTCGGTCCCACTCTGCCCGGGGAAGGAAAGTGCAGGGAATGAGCAAGGCGGGATTTTGGAGCACTGGCAGCCCTGAGCACAGGTGTGAGCAAAGTTTGGGCTCAGACACCTGGAAATCAGCCATCCTGCAACCATTGCTTCTAACAGGGGGAAAAGCATCCGAACCACACCAGCTCACCCCAAATGTCCCCCGTCACCGCATCCCTCACCCCAAATATGCCCTGTCACCGCATCCCTCACCCCAAATCAGCAAAGAGGCCGAGGAAACAGGAAACATGGAAAAAACCTCGGAGAGCCAAACTCAGCCCTTAAGCATCAGCAAAGCATATATCCAGTGTTAACGAGCCCAGAAGAGAGAGACTTTCTCTGTCCTTTGCAGCCACAAATGGGGCAGGACTGGATGCTGTTACCTGCGATAAGTCGCCCTCGGGAATCGCGACGGCAGCCGCGCTGCCACTGGGCAGTGACGCGCCATGGGAGGAATTTGGGGTTTTGCTGTGGAGGGGCTGGGAGCTGCCAGCCTGCCCAGGAGGCTTTGGTTGGTGCTGCAAGTGGCCCCAGCACCTCACCCCATGACCCTCCATGTGCACTGAGCTTCTTGGACCTGCCAGGTGGCTTTCAAGTACAGGCGATTTTTGAGGGCAGAGGGGGGAAACCACAGAGGAACCGTTGCATGCAGCGAAGCACCACCCCACAGGCAATCCCAGGCATAAATATGTAATGCGTTTGCAGAGAGCAAACAGCTTTTCAGCAGGAACTGCAACCACATTTTTCATAAAATGTTATTCTATGTTAAACACACAAAATATTTTTTTTTATCTCATTTAAAGGCAGCTATGTAATGATGCTGTGGCAGAGGTCCTCGCTATTCCAAACGGCCTCAGTGAACCGCAGGGTCTGTTTCCATGCAAATGTGAATTAAAAGCTTAAATTTTTGATACCCAAGTATTTTTCTTTTAAAAACCCAAATAACCAGTGCCTGTTTGGAAGCAGCAATGTGGGGCACAAGGAAAACACCCGCTTTGAGCCCACATTGCCCAACAGCAGGGTCTCTGAGAGGCTAAATCCTCCTGTCTGCACGACTTCAATAATTCCGGTGCCTTTCTATTCAGCCAAATACAGCCAGGCTGACACGGGGATGCTCTGGCCTCCCAAGGGCTGTGAATTGATCGTTTCGACACCTCACCTTCAGCCAAACGATTCCTTCTCGAGGCACGGCGCGCCTTCAGCAACTATCCGCACAGAGGCTCGCTCCGTCTCCTTATTTCCACAGCCCAGCAGCCGCAGTACGGGTTTGGTGCTGGAGGAAGGCGATGATTAAGCACACGGACAGGTTCCACCACCCATGCATTGCTGGGCACAGAAATGCCCATACTGCCTGGACTGCATCTGCCCACAGAAAACACTGGCACCAAAATGCACCCTTTGCAAGCCAGGATCGCTCCTCCTCGGTGGGAACTACGCAAAGACGGAGAACTTTTAGATCTGTAGTATAACAAGGCATTCCACGTCCTAGAAATAACAAGCCCTAAAGGGATGCGGGGGCCCTGAAGGTGCAAGCACAGCCTTAATTTCCATCCGTCCAACATCCCCCGGCATTTAGTATCTGAACACCGGCTGGCACCCGACCGAAATCAAGAGGATGCAACCATGACCCAACATCAGCCAGGGCTTGGCCGAACTCGGTCCCACTTCACCAAAGCAGCGTTAGCTGCCCCAAAACAGAATTGCACCGGAACTCAGCACAACAAGCAGCATTTCAGAAACGCTGCAATCCCGGGCTTTTCGGCTCAAACATCTCACAGCGAGGAATTTCCCTCCCAGTGAATAACGGTTTGTGCATTCTTTGGCAACTGCGCTACCATTAGCAAACACAATCTGTGTTTCTTCCTCGCTCATTTGTTTGCCAAGTGCATCAGAGAGGAATATTTTCTCCACCGTGAGATAAACCCCGCAGGCTTTGCATCCCGCCATGAGCTGTGCGAGGTTTCACTGCAAGCGAGAGGCTCGTTCCCACATACGACTAACGTAATGAACCCCAGCCTAGCACATCCCACACACAAAGGGGGTCTGAAGAGCTCGGCGTGAGAACGGGGGGATTTTGGGGCTGGGTCTGCAGGAACCAAACTGAGATGTATTCCTGACCTGCCAGCTGAGGATGCTCGGAATACTCCTGGGAAGGGAGCTGCAAGGAGAGGACCTGCCAAGGTGCACAGCACCCCCAGCACACTTTAAAGACCTCCTTTTTTCCCCCCTAGATGCTGCATTTGATGTTTTTTTTCCTGCTCCCTGGCAGGTTTTCTCTGCCACTGCTCCAGCCAAAAGGCACGAGAAAGGGAGATGCTGTAGGGGGCTGCGAATACGTGAGCATTACAGGAAAAAACTGTGCCAAGGGAGGGAAAAAAAAAAGTTGTTTTTCTTTACTGGCATCCTGGGGCTCCTATGGGGAGGAAGGAGAATTTCCCTGTTCGCATCCATGCAAACCATGCAGCCATGCAAGCAGGGCACCAGGATGCGTGCCCAGGGCTGGGACCGCTCACCTCGGGGCACGTTTCCAGCAGACACTGCAGAGCTTAGCAGGATTCTCAGAAGCACCTAAGCTGGTTAGGCGCCTAAATCCCTTTGAATTTAGCTACCTTCATAAGCCCCAGCTTATTAGCATCATTAGCCACTTAATTACATCCCTATCCCTGACCACTGCCAGCTGCAGCTGCAAAACCAGGGCAGGGTATCGCGATTTTGGGGCCAGGCAAGCAGGCACCAACCTGCGTTGCTCCTCACCCCTCCTCTGCAGAAACGGGGGGAAACAGCGCACCGAGGGCTGCCTGGGTTTGTTGGGTTTTTTTTTCCCCCCACCCTTCTCAGTTTATCGCTGCAAGCATTGCGATGAAGGGGAGATCGCTATCTACAAAACCCCTTTGAACCAGGCACCCAGGGAAAAACGCGCGTTTCCTCCCGCTTCACACCGGCTGCCGCAGCGTGGGAGAAACGCTCACAGCAGCGGGCAAGCAGAGGGAGGGAGATGCGCTACAGCCGCCTGGATGCACGGGCATCACAATTTTCGGAGGTGCTCCAGCTGATGATGAGAGGACGTCTGCAAATTCAGCCCCAGGCAATGCCCATCCCTCCGTGCAAATCCCTGCTCACTGCAAACCCAGGGCTGTTCTTGTATTTGGAGGGTGCAAGGGCCAGATACAAGGTATGCTTTGCGGAAGCTTTTCGGAGCCCCCTAGCTCTCCTGCCCCCTGAAGCAAAAGCACACGGCGTGCTGGAAACCTGCTCGTTCCTCTCCCCGATAACCAGGGAAGGAACACGCCCGGGCAAGTTCGGCTGCTATCGCGTCAAACGCATTTTAATTGCTGGTAATTTCCGCACGCCTGCTGCATCCAAGTGAAAAAGCAACACGTGCGCTCCTTGCTCTGCAAGGGGTTCAAACGAGGGGGCTGCAGCAGCTGGAACACCAAGATGGGCTTTGCAAGTGCAGCTCTTCCAAAAGCACCATGAGACAGAGCAGACCTCGCACCCCTTGCGTTCGGGGATGCCGCACCGGCTCCCATCACTGCCTGCTGGAACTGCGGCGCGGTTTGTGCTCACTCAGCCCCGCTGGGTGCAGGATGCCACCACCACCACGCCTGGCTCTGATGTTTTGATCGAGGCACCAGCACACCCACGGACAGGGCACAGCGGCTGCTGTTTGCTGCTTCATCCCTTCGGTGACAAACCGGCACGGGGGCAACGGGACACAGCCTGCAAAGTACCCGCTGCGTGAGGAATTATTGCCCCAGACCATAAACAGATGAGCTGCCAGAGGCCTGAATAGGGCCGCAATTAATTCATGCAAAAAAGCTCAGTTCATGGGATAATTTTATTTCCCGCGATTAGCCTGGCTGGCTGTAATCACACCATTAAGCCGACTGACGCTCTGCATCCCTCTGAGGTCTCTGCCTTCTCCCCCCACTCCGACTCGCCCAGCTCCAAGGCTTTCACAGGGATTTGTCCCAGGCAATATTAGGGAGGTTTCTGGTTTTGTGGGCTCTGCATCCCCACATCAGAGCAACCCAAGCGAGCATTCGGAAAGCGTCGCTAAAAAAACAAACGAGCAAAGAACCAAAAACCCACTGGGCGCTGTCATCGGCAGAAAATTAATCAAGGGCAGCGTCGAAGATCAACAGCCATCAGAGCTGCCCATCAGCGGCACGGCGAATCAATCGCAGCCTTTTGCCTCCCTCAAATTGAAGGCGGGAAGCATCGCACCCACGCCATCGGCACGTCACGGGGGTTTTTCTATTAACGCAAATACGCAAAGTAACAGCAGCTCCTCCCCGCAAGGCGGGGCACACAATAAATGGCATTTTGCATAGTGAGTTGACGTCCTGGGGAAAATAAAAGTTTCCAGCCACTGTCCTCGCATCGTGACGGCCTCCCTGGGTTTTCTTTGCATGCTCAAAGCTGGAGGCCAACGGGGCACGGAGCCACCTTCACTCCCCAGCCGCAGGACCGCACCTTTCCGCTGTAATTGTGCTGGCAGGTGAGGAAGGCAACCCATAATTCAACCCGGTGTCATTCAAATATTCCCCTGGGAGCGCCAGGAAAAAAATGCAGAAAAAAAACCCACCCAACAACACAGATCCTTGCTTTGAGCTGCCTATGAAAGGAGGGCTTTGTGCTCGGGGAGCATCATGTGCGTCTTGGGGCTGGATATCTGAATCCCATCTGATGGGCGCTTTCATCGTAATCTTTAAAAACAAGCCCGACGACTCCACAAACAAAATCTACGGAAGCACTTGTTTTCCCTCACCTGCCCAATTGTTCCTTTCCCCCTTGTTTTGCTGTATCAAAATAAACAGACATGCACAAACTATTGATTTGGGCTGGTCTCGGAAGATTTGTGGCAGAAATCTGATGTTCGCTGAGTTATTGCAGAGCGGTAAAAGCATGCCTGGTGGTTGGAAACAATTTCTTAGGGGAAAAAAAAAAGAAAGATAAAAAAGCGCCTATATCATAGGGAAGGAGGCTTTGCCTTCTGCACCACAGCACACCAGACCGGAAGGAAATGTAAAGGAGGACGTTTTTAATAATTCATTTCAACAAATCTCCATCCTTCCTGCTTTCTAATGAAGGCTCCACAAGCAAAATCAATACAAGAAATACAGAGTTTGGCTTCTGTTTTGGCTTCTAGGAGGAAACGAAGCTCACTGATGGAAAGCCTCCTGGCCCTTCAGGAGATATTTGGAATTTTGCATCTACGCGGACGAGCAAATACTGAATCATGGCATCCAGGAGAGGCTTGGCTGCTCTGCACCACCTTACGACAGTTGGGCAGAAACAACGTCACTGACGACCTGGTTCAACCCCAAAACACCGGGGAAGCACCACAGCCTGGATGGGGATGCCCCTGGGGAAAGGCTCTCCACACTTGAGGCAGAATTAAAATCTTTAAGAACGATGCGTAGTCTTGTAATTGCTTTACATTGCAAAATACTGCAGAAAGAAACTCGCTCTGTAGAACATTTGGAAAGTTCTGGCCCTTGGCCAAGCTCTCCACAGGCCCAGTGAGCCCCTTCTGCCTTTATCTTGGCTTAATTTTTTTTAAATTTATTTATTTTGGAGTTTTACATAGGGTTGCCACTGCAATATTTGCCACGTTTCACAAGCAAGCACCAAAAGCACCAGTGAAACAACACCAACCACAACTCTCAAGTCCTCTAGACCAAAATTCACATGAAGTTGCACAAAGACGACTTGGATTAAACCAACTACTACAGCTTAAATTGACCTCCCTTCACCCTGAAATCGGAATTTGGCCCAAGTCTCAGATTCCCGAAGTTTCCTCAGCAGCACATCCTCACCCCACAGCGGTGGTTTTACTCCCCAGGCTCACCACCCCTGCAGTGCACGTACCTTCAGTGGCAGCCCTGCTGGAAATCTCACGTGCCTTGCTCCTAAGCCAACCGGTTTTGGGTCGCATGCCCGCCCTGAGCTGATGTCTCACCATCCATAATCGAGCCCTTCTGCTCTGTGGCCAGCCCAGGGAGCTGAGGGGCACCCGCCTGGCCCAGTGGCTCTTCCCAGGGCACCTTTCCCTTCAGGTGCCCCCACTTGCCTCGTTACTTGCTAACGAGCCAAGAGGAAACACCAGCAAAGGCAGGTGCTGGGCAGCAGGAGCCCCAAGGGGCACAGATAACACCAGCAGCAGCTGTGCAAAACCATCCCGCAGCACCAGTGAAGAAATCCTCTGGATTCGTAAAGCCCCCCCAAATTAATCTATGCAGAACTGCTGCTCAAAAACCACTGGGACTTACCCAAAAGACCCAGGATTGTTGGTGGCGTGACCGCCCCAGGCTCTCCTCCAGGAGAGCTTCATGCCTCCGGCTGCATCGCCTTAGGCTGCGAACAAGCTCCCTGCTGCCCATCCGTCAGCTCGCTTCTTTCTGTTCCGAGACTCGCGATCGCTGCGTAAAGAGGGAAGCCAACTCATGGATTGTCGGTGATGCAAGAACCTGACATCCCAGAAAGTGGCACAAATAAGCACTATCAGAGTAACTCCAAGGGGCGACAGGCTAATTTTGATACTAAGTGGTTTTGAGATGGGCTGAGAAGCCCCCCAGAGCCCAAAGGCAGGGGCTGAATTTCTGCCCTGTCCCACAACACGGGGCACGGCGAGCAGTGTGCTCAAGCACCGACACATGCAGAAAAGCGAAATTAGCGCTAAGCCACCCAATTAGGCCAGTTGTGCATCTGCGGCTGCTCACTTGGCCACTCAGCGCTGCGTGTCGTGTGAGCTGAGAAGAGCTGGACCTTTGCTACCCGCACCACCAGACAGGGGGATTCACAGCCGCCCACTGCCCCATTTGCAGACCACAGAGCTCCGAGATTTTACAGTGAAGGCACGCTTCTGCAGCTCGTGACTACCTAACGCCAGGAAGCACAGAGCACCATGCACGATGCACAGAAAACACACGGAGAGATTTCTGGGTCTGCCGCGAAGGCTTTAGGCGCATTCCTCCTGCTGATTTCAATCTCGTTCCCCAGACACCACTTCTGGACACGTCCTTGCCTTGGAACCTGCGTGCGATTCCCTGCTTAGAGCATCCATCGACCGGCAGGAGATGAGCAGTCGCAGCCGGGTGCTGCTCTGACCGGACCTCACCCAAGGTACTAATCGCAGAAATGCCATCAAATATCGCCCATGAGCCTGTCAGCAGGGACCTTTTGGGATGGCCCTGAGCTGGCTCCATCCGAAGCCATTCCTTTCACGTTAGGGTCCCTCTGTAGCTGGAATCCCAATGAAGTCCCTTTCCATGCTGTGCTTCTGCAGGGATACCAGCTGCACGATCTTGTGGCTCAAAAAAAATAAATAAAAAATCCTGCTTTACTTAGTCAAAAGCGAGCTTTTGCAATAAAAACCAGGAGAGTAGATGTCCTCTGGATGGTAAAGGTTATCAAAATATCAGGGTTCGGAGGACTGGGGCTGTTACAGCATCTCTCCCTAATAACAAACACAAAAGCAATCCCTTCCAGGAGCATGAGATAAAGAATTTCTTCCTGCAGCAGCAATGAATCAAAGGGCACTGCTCAGCTGATGGGAATTGATTTTTCTCCCTTCCTTTGCACTTAGAGAAAAGCAGGGCCGTGGCGAGAGCCGATTCAGCAGGAATGAGTCCCCCAACCCGCAGCATCCCTCAGGGCATCCCACTGCCTCCTAGCGAGCCCCAGTGGCAAAATTCAGCATGGCCCTTCCCAAAAGCAGCAGACACAAGTAAAATTGAGTTTGCAAGGAGTGAGGTTTGACCAGAATAACAGTAAATGCCCATTCACACGAGCAGAGTGAAATCCCTCACCTGTAAGGGGTGACTCCGGTGCAGAAAGGTGCCAATCTGCTGTTAATTAAAAACGTTTCCACTATACGCTCCCTCAAGATGCCAAATCAAAGCATCTTCAGCTTTTTTTTGTGCAAAGAAAAAAAAAAGCTGTAACGCAGCTTATCCAAAGATCGATTCCTCTCCTGCTCACCCAACTCTTTAGCAAGGGTCACTGAAATGCAGGGATTTTTTTTTCTCCCCGCTTTTGTATTGGGCTTCTTGCAGACACAGGATGGGGAGAAAACCCTGGATCGATCCATTTTCCTTCTGAATCCCGACGATACCCTGCGGCACCCGTACGAATAAGCGGAGGCCTGATTTAGCAGGTTATAAAGCTCTGGTGTTTTCTCACTATTGGCTTTTATAGCAACATATAAAATTTTTAATGAGAAATAAATTGATAGAGATACATTACCATGGAGAAACCTGGAGCTGCTCATTTGCGAGCTACAACATCAAAGACCACATTTTTGAAATCCAGAGGAAAAACGCACCCATTACATGTATTTACACAGACATTCAGCTGGAACCGGCACGCGTGGCGCTACCCGGCCGGTGCCCTGCAGCGGGACTGGCACCGGCACAGCCAAAGGGGCCGCCCGGCAAGCGGCTGTGCCCCTGCAGACCTCCCGTGGAAAGCGGAGCCTGGCAAAGCTGCGAGGGGCTGGTCAACCACCCTGACCCCAACCAGGGGGGTTTGCTCCCGTGCACAAAGCCTGCCTGCCCCCTTGGGCTTCCACCACGGCTCCACGCTGAGGAGCACCCCGCGGGGATGTCTCGGTGCTGTCAGGATGTACTGCAGCCCAACCCACCCGCTGTGCCCGGGGAAGACAAGGCAGTGAAAAATGCACAACACGTGTATTCCAGCAGGGAGAACGAAGAACACGCACAGTGGGGATGAGGGTGTTGCATCTTCATCCCCATGCCACCTTCTGCCAACCCTTTGGTCCCCTTCACCCATCTTTCCGCCCTGTGCTCCCCACCTTTCAACAGCTCCACCACGCCGGAGGCAGCTTTTCGGCGGCGAGCCTGCCCAAAGCACCAGGACACATGTGATGGGGACACGGCCTCAGGAGGAGGAGGATGGCAGAGCCCACGCAACCCTAAAGGGGACACCTTGCGGCCACCCAACGGGGAGGGCCAGAGGGGACCTCCACGCTCTGCTTTAAGCCCCAGCTGTGCTGCCAGGGCAGTCGGCAGCTGCACATCTGGATCAAACCCTTCCTTTTTTTCCACCTATCTCAAGAGGTTGGTCGATGCACCTGCATTTCACGCAGCAACACCCCGGATGAAACGCCGGGATTATTTTCCTTTCTCCCTCCCACACACCCATCTGCACACACCAAGCACTGCAGTTCCTACACCCACTCACAGCCACTCTCCTACGCCACCAATAAATCTGTTCAGCTTTACCTGGAAATTAATAGTTTATCATACAGAAAGCTAGTCCTGCTCAGATTTACCTGGAGACTGTTATTTTTAGCATGGAAAAACATCTCCGTCCTTTCTGCCACCTCTCACCTATCCCTCCGCAGCCAGATTTGGATAAAAATGAGTTCATGTGTCCCATTGGGGATTTCTGCCTGGCAAGAGCAGGCAAACCGCAGGGGACACACGTGCCACCAGCATGACCGCTCGCGCCAGGTGTGGCGTTGGTGAGGATGAGCTCGGGCTCATTTTTGTGGTACCCAGCCACGGACCTCTGCCCTGCACCACCACCGGCTGGCTTCTGCCCACGGGCACGGCAGAGGATTTCTTCCCTATAGAAGTAATTAGCCAGTGCTGGAGCAAATCAATCAAAATCTCCCCTTCCCCTCCCTGTTCATTTTTTTGCATCGACAATTACAGGGTGAAAAAAGCGCATCGAAGGGGATGCTCTGCTATTCGGTGTGCTGGGAGAAACCTGGTTTCTGCAGGCTGCATGCAAGCATCTGAGGGCAAATGTGCGTATCCAAAGGAGGAGCAGAGCACTTAAGCTATAGGAAAACATCTCTAGGTGGTAATTATTGTGCTTGTAAAATAATAAAAAGATCTTTATCGGCTTAGAGGCTGCTGGCGATAGATAGCAATGCATGCCCTGGCTCTCCTGGAGAATGGTGCTCTGCACCGAGGCTTAGGGCTGCAGAAGATGCTAAGATGGCCCAAAGGATGCAGCTGCACTAAGAGGGCTTGCAAAAATTAAAAAAGACAGCAACAAATGGGATGTTGCATGGTGTTTAATTTTGAGCAGAGAAGAGGACGAAAAAACTCTTACAGGAAAAGGTATTTTGCAACAAAATAGCATCCAGCCTTCCCTCCATCCTGGGGCGCAGGGGTTATGTATCTGCTTTTACTCTGAACGTAGCCCAGAGCTGCCAAACAAATGCTCCCATACCCAAAGTTCACCAGTTTGCAAATAATGGCTGGCACATTCCTCTAACTTTTTGTTTTGTTTTGTTTAAATTCTTGCTTTATTTTCCAAGCAAGAATCATCTCCCTCCCCCTCAGCACTACCGGCACTTTGCACGACACTGAATTTCATCCCACCAATAAATATACAGCATTTCCAAGAAACATGCACAGCACTTGATCCGATGCAGAGGTGGCTGGAAAACCACTGCAACATCGCAGGGATAGGGAATAACCCTGAGAAATCACTCGGCTGGGGCAGGAGGCAGAGCCAGCAGCAGGGAAGGAAAAAAAAGACCCCAAACGGCAGCCTTCCCCTCCCCAACGTACCCTGCTTTAGTCTTTAATAACTCATTATCGCATTACAAAGCAAAGGCTCACAGGATTATGGTGTTTAGTAATATTATAATGGATTTGAGCCAGCCTTCCAGAAAGCTTTTTGTATTCCTGCTTTGTGCTGACCTGGCCTCAGAGCTGGGCTTCGCCTTCCTGCGTGCCATCGGAGGCAAAGACCCCTCGCTCCATGTCAGCAAATGCATGTCCATTTAGTAAATGTATGCTTTGGAAGTTATAGATATGTTGCTTATTTTATACATATATATGTAATACATGTAACACATATCTAACACAGACAGGAGGGAATTCCAGACCATGAGGTTCGCTGGCTGCATCCACTCAGCCAGATAGATTCTAAAACCCTTTAGCAGCAAAATAAACAGCTTAGAGCAAACAAGAGGCTTAGCGTGCCGGTCCTTATAATGTCTGGCAGGGGCTGGACACCGCTCAGGTCACCGAGCCCTTCCCAGCAGTACCATCCTGCTCCCTTCGCACAGCCTGCACGACAAGAGGCAGAAACCTGGGTTTGGTCCTCTGGATGGACCAACAGAGTGCAGCCCTTCTTCTGCTTTGTTTTGCTTTGCTGCTGGCTCTGCCAACTGTACGGGCTTCAGTAGTTTCTCCTGGCACAAAGCAGAAAGAGGAAAGCGCCAGAGGATAAACTGGATGCTCCCGTCCTCTATCGTACGCTGCAGAGCCAGCCTCAGTTTCTAAAATGAGGTTTAGGCACTCCCAGGTGTTACCCCCGGCTCTTGGTCCCCTTACTAAAACTAAACGGAGACAAATCCTCAGCAGGAACTGCAGAGCTGGCTGCACACCCAGAGCTGCTGAATGCACGAGACGGCAAAACAAAAGCCAACATGTTTTCCTCCACCTTTTCTCAATTATAGCAGCAACCGAGTTTTTGTGCCAACACATTCAGAACTGAGAGTAAAAGCATCATTTCCATGTGAAAATGAGATCCAGCGTGTGTGTATTTGTAAGTAGCAGACGCATGCAATACATTTCTGCAATTCCTGTTTCATTTCAAAACATTTCAGATACGAAGGAATCGATAGATACAGACAACTGGAGCTCAGAAAGAAAGAGGGAAGTACGTTGTAAGATTTAAACTGGGTGGGAGCACGATGGACGGAGCCAAGGGAACGTAGAGGTCTGGCTGAGCACAACCTGAGCTCAAGCGACTGCACAAATCAGGTACGAAGCAGGGAGTTACTGAAACGCAGGCTCCCTCCTCCTGCCGAAGGAGGTCAGAAGCACAGAGCCTCCCTCGGTTTCACCATGGTGATCAGAAACAGCTAATTGGGGCTGGGGGCTCTGAGCTTTGCCAGTCGAGGCTTAGTTGGGGGCAACCGCCAGCTCCGCTATCCCTGCTGGGCCCCGTATCTTCAGAAGCCGACCCAAAAAGCTGACAGACGCATTCTACCGCTGCTTTCTCCATCTCACTCCCCAGCACCTCCTTTCCCCAAAGAACCGAGGGCCGCATCCTCCCGGCATGACCCAGCACGGCACCACGGTTGTTTTGTCTTCCAAAGCAACGAGAAGTGATTTCAACCTCGTTAACACTCAAACCCCTTCCACCCCGGCTTCTCTTCCAGCTCTTCCCAAGTCACTGCCACCCTCTCTCCCTGATTTCATGTGACCTTGATAACGCACGAGCCCCCGAAGGCTACGGTCTACCCACGATAACGCAGCATTGCTGGGGAAAGTCAGCACATTTGCTGTTTGTTTCCAAGAGTTTTGCAGCATTACAGGAGCAGACAAATGACTATTCATGTTAGTACTAAATAAAACATGAATTTTGAAATTCCAGCCAGAAATGCTGCTTAAGAGAGAAGGAATATCACAGCATAAGCGCAAGGAGGTTGTTTTATTCTTTTCCCCAGCATTTTCACACAAACCTTCTCCCAGCCACGCTACTGAGTTAGAGATGTCCAGCTCCATCAAGGCTTACGTTGTTTAAACGGGATGTGGGGTCTCAAAGGGCCGCTGCAGAATATCACGTTTAAAGAGCAATGTTAAGGATATTAGGGACAGTAAGGGATGTGCTGAGGCACTGAGAACCAAACTCATTTGCTGCCACTCTCTTTTCCTTTGAGATAAAATTACATTGATTTATAAACCAGATGAAAACTGGATTATCCCTCCCCCTTGCCAAGTGATCAAATTAACTTCCTACAACCCGTCTTAAATTCTTACATTTCACACTCGCGAGTTATTGCCAGGAAACTCAGGAAACTATTTCCTAGCTGGGAACGAAGCAAAGTCCCGACAGCCAAGGACCAAGCCCTTGGCTTCCCTTCAACGCCAACACCCAACCTAGAGCGCGATGACCATACGGTCACCCCCGCAGACGATGTGGGTGCCACGAGACCCCTTTCTTCTGTGCGAATAACCCTTTTTTTCTGCTTCAGCTTCATCGCTCCTTCTCCCTGATGTAAATCACAAAAAGGACTTGTGCGGGATACGGGCAGATTCCAGAACAAGTCTGGGAATAACGCCCTTTGGAGCATATATATATAGAATAATATATAGAATATATATATAGGATAACCAGCCCCCACGACGAACCCCACCAGGGAGGGGTCCGGCCCTGCTTAAAGGGTGGGCGGCGACATTTTGTCATGCCTGGCAGGAAGAGGGTGCCACCTCCCCATACGTGTGCTGCAAAGCTCGTGGGGCCCCTTGCTGAGCTGCACCACGAGCTTCTTGGTGCTTCCTCTCAGACCCCGTGCCACTCGGTGAGAAATATTTCAGGCTTAAACAAGGCCGCGAGATGCCTCCAGACCCCAGGCGCTTGCCTGCGCAGTGTTTATACCCTGTAATGGTCCTCCCCTCTGCGTCAAGCCTCCTTACGCAGGAAAAACTCCCAGCGAAAGCAGTGGGAGCCTCTTAATTGCCTCTACTCCAATCAATACAAACAATGCTCGGCAATGCCAACTGCCGCAGGAAGCCTCGACTCCTCAACGGCAGGATTTCGACTTTTTCCTACCACTGCCGCTGCAGCATACGCTTAAAAGAAAGCAGGCTCCATCCGGGTAGGGCCAGGAGCTATTGCTTCCAGGAGGAGCTCACCAAACCCTGCAGACCCCTGCCGAGGAGCCAGCTCCAACCCTAACGAAGGTTTGCATCACTTCCCCCAGCACCAACCGGGACATCTACTGCTGGCAATTGTTCCTCCAAGCAATGGAGAGAGCCAAGACGGATCTATGGCCACCTCCAGCTCTCCTCGGCTGCTGCTTTTGAAAAGAGAACCCCCCTGAGCCACGCTGTCAAGAGGGATCCAGAGGATGCGAGACAGCCCTGCCCTCAAACGAGCCGCCGACAAACCAGACACAAAAGGCCCACAGCCACCACGAGTCTTTTTGATTGAATGCCATCTGTGAAGCATTGAAATTCGTGCTGGGGGAAGGAATGGCAGCTGGGGGCGGCGAGGATGCCAGGGGAACGCGAGCTCCCGCATCTAGCTCTGCCGGAGACGAGTCCCCAGCCCTGCAAGTTTCTAAAGGTCTTCCCCCCGGTAAATCACAGCCTCACCTATGCCATTAGACAGTCTGTTATCCTCATTCGACTCTCCTGTTATAATTACCGAGGTCATTTTAACAGGTAGTTTGGCAGAGCTGCCAGCACTTCTGAGTTTAACACGACTCCATTCGCAAACACAAGCGTTCCTCGCCCTGTGCCCAGCGCTTCCTAGGGCACCGCAGGAGCACAGCTGCTACCCCGGGACAGCAGGGCCGCCAGCCAGCTCCTCTCCCAGCGACTCGGCCTTCGGGACACAACACTAGATGCTAAGTAACACGGAGAGGAGCAGGAGCAGACAAGGCGGTTCTGGGCGGCACGGCAGCAGCAGCGCGTTGGGCTCGCAGCGGAGCAACGCACCCAAGTCCTCGGATGACCCCATTTGTGCCGGTAAGCAAGTGGTTGACTCTGGGGCCGTGCTGCTCCACATTAACCAGGAACCAAGGCCAGCCGAAGCTCTGCTCAGGACCTCATCCACTGCCACGCCTCCTGCCTGTGGCCTCAGCCAGTGCTTTGAGGTTTTCCTTCCAAAGCAGGGCTCTGGGCAAGCGCTAGAAGAATCCTTCATTACTTTATGGCGCTTCTTTTCCTTGGTTATGTCCTTTTGCACATGACTATCATGCCGTTCGTCAGCGTTAATGATGCAGTCCTCCAGAGACCCACACACTCAACAAGGCCATGAGTGGGAGCAGTAAAATTAATTCAGGGTGCACACATCAAAAAGGAGAAGGAAATAAAACAGCGACCAAACCATGCTGGAGTGAGGACATCAGCTTGCCGGGACACGAGCAGCCAAGGAGACGACAAAAGCCCAGGCACTGACACCATGGTCACCTGCACCAACTGCGCCCCAGAGGCAGCGAGGTTTCTGACACTGCTCCATCCCTGGGGCAGGAGAGAGCAACGCAGCAAAGAGACACTGCCCCTAGGGGAGGGCAGGTGCTTTCTTGGTGGAAATGCTGTAATTAAGTTGATGGAGTTGTGTTTTTTTTCCTTTATATCAGTGTATTTCTCTCCTTCCCTGGTGCCAGTCTAAGTACTGCTTTCAAGTTATGGAAAAAAAAAAACAGGGGGGCAAAAAAACATGGAATGGTAATCATTGGGTTAAACGGGGATCCTAACTTTAATATACTTGCTTGTGATATTTTTCTACAGTCTTTCTTCAAGTTATAAATGTATTCGTTCTCTGTTTCTCATATATCTGGGCTTTCTTTTTAATCTCCTTATGATATTGTGGGGAAAGGACTCCCAGTTTCATAGAACACACACTTAAGACAATAACCGATAAACCCATTAGGTGCCTGTACAAAAGACTGTAGCAGAGCCGATGAGAAGGGGATGCCAGGGGCTGGGAGGAGGCGGAGGATTGCAGAACAAGCTTTCTGATGCAGAGGAGGTTACACAGCCCACTAAGCCCCAACTTGCTTGAAAAGCAGTTTATAGATAGGCATGAAAAAAAGAATAATGAGACCATGAAGAAAAAGATGGTAGCTTGGAAATTCTCTCTTTATAAGCTTGGGAAGGGGGGATGGGAGGGAAAGAGCTTGGACCCAAGATGGCAGAACACGTGTCCTCCTGAAGGCACCTCCACGATGGCCACCACGTAAGGGGTCCCGGCCACTTCGGCAGGGGGCAGAAAGCCCACAGCCTTGCAGAGGAGCTGGGGAGGGTCCTCAGAGAGCACGTCAAGGAGCCCTTGCTTTGCAAGAACCTAGACTTGCCGACTCCTTAAAATCCAACCCAAGTGTGGGTGCTGCTGAAAGCCTTGCGCATCAGTGCCAGCTCCAGGCAGCTGCATCAACTAGCACAGATCCCCATGCCTTCAGTCCTGGCATTTACAAAAGAGAAACCATAAAGCCATCCTGGTGACATACATCCCCAGCTCCTCCTTCTCCACGCATGAGGAACATCTGTAGGATGTAGATTGCTCCATCCAACAAGCGTGGAGGTTGAGGGGGAAAAAAGCAAACAAAACCATCTTCGTGTCTTACAAGAGACAGTGAGTTCCCCTTTCAGGAGAGAAACTGAGAGCCATTCATGGCCGGCTGTGACTCTAAACACTCATGAAAGAGCTGCCATATGGGTTCAGATTTATCGCTTGTGTTTCCTAACTTGCACATCTGTTTTCTATAAGTAGCTGTCCAAGTCAATGCATCTCCCTCTTCCTCACGAACCGCCCGTGGAGCTTTGCAAGGACAAATACCATTGGTTTCAGTGCTTATCTGCTTAGTGGTCTCCACTACGTCACCTTAAAGAGCTGAAGTATTATTCATAAAAAAAAAAAAAGCGGACACTTTTAGGCACCATGCTCTGGGCACAACGTCCCTCTCTGTGCTCCTGCAGGGCTGTAAGTGTGCCTTTGGAGAACGGTGCCGGTGTGACTCCAAAGCAAGGTCACACATGCGACTTTTACCGGGCATGGGTTTAATCAACACGCTGAGCAAGATGACAGCGGTCCGTTCCCATCAGCGAGCCGGGGAACTCCGGTCAGCTCTGCTCACGTCAGCTCCTGTAATTCCCTTAGTCACCGAAATGACTCCCATTTCCCTGTGCTGGGGCATCTTCTCCTAAATGGAAAGCTGAGCACAAGAATCAGGAAGGAAAGGGGAATTCCTCTAAGGAGAAAAGCATCAGGAAAATGGCAAAAAGCCAGCAGGGTCACAAGGAACTAATGAGACAGAGCAGACACCAGCTCATCCGGACACAAGGAATGCACGGCATGCAGAGGGCAAAAAGGACCAAAACAGCTCCAGATGAGTTTGGCTTTTGTGGATGACCACCAGAGCAACAAAATCTGCTTACTGCTTTGGAATTTCGTTTAATGAAGATCCAATCATTTTTTCTTTCCTCTCCCCCAATAAAAAAGCAGCCTCAACCATCCCTCTGCGAAGAATGTTGAACAGGATCCATTATGCCTTCCTTCTTGGGTGTTTATAAGAAACTGCTAGAAGAGGACACGTTGTGCCCTCTCTCCTTTCTGGGCTCTGAGATGCTCTTGGACAACACATGCTTTGCTTCAAGACACGTGCAATTATGCAGTAAAGCTGTCTTAAAATAAATGAATATGCTCGACTGTCCTTCATGCTCTTCTGCAGGAGCAGGCAGCACACAGCATCGCCGGGCAGCAGAGGGCAGGAGCCACGAACAGCCCCTTGAGGCTTAAGGAGCAGAAAAGCACTTCAGAAACCACGTAGATGCAAAATGGGAAGATTACAGGCGAGAGCATAGAAAGCGATATGAGAATAAGTGGAGGCTGAAACAAAGATTGCAGAGGATATTAAAGAAGAAATATTCCATCCACAGAAGAAACAAAAGGTCAGTGAAAGGAGATGGTGACTTTGCTAAGAAATCACACAAGCTGTTTCCCGACACAAATCTTGACAGAAGAGACAGATATGTGAAATTAATTCTGTTCCCTGCCCCAGACAAGGATCATCTCAAACGGGGAGAAGGAAGAAATGGAAAAAAGACTGATATAGGAACAGCTAACCACAGCCCAGGACTGGGGCATGGCTCGGGGCAGGCAGATGTCACCTAGGCAGGACATCCCCGGTCGCTTCATGCACACACGGAAGGGACACGTACTGGCTCCCCTCCTGGGTACAGCTCAGCATCAGCAGCACAACCACCACAGCTCCTGGCCTGGGTCCCCACAGACCCCGAACGTGTGGTGCAGGGAGGTGACAGCACGCAAGCCTGGCCAACGAGCCCTAATTTCAACCCAACACCAAAAACACAGAAAAGTAAAAAATAAACCGAGAGCGGTGTTCAGGCTAAAATGCTGCCCGTTGTTCCCTGTCTGATGTCGTGCTGCATGTTTTGAGCTGACGTGGGTTATCAATGGTTTAAAAAAAACAAAAAAGAAAAGGCAGAGAGAGCACAGACCTCAAATGCTTCTCTAAATTCACAAAACTACTGTGATAGATGTAACTCTAGCAGCACAGCCTACAGAGGACAGGCAAAACATTAAGCGGAATTAAGCCTTAAAGGATGTTATGGTCCTTGGAGAAAAATGAGCTTGATTTCTTTTATCCTTATGTTTTACAGCAACTTAAAAACCCTCATCCTTAGAGAAGGCTCCGCAGCGCCCATTATACCGGGCTTTCGGCAGCGACCTCTCTCTTCTCCGACATATATATAATCTAAATCACAGCAATCATGCTCGATATTGCCATTGTGAGGACTTTATTTCAGAGCACCGTCCGCTGCAATAGCCACAGAAGAAATTAAAGGCTGCTTTTGTACCCGAAATCCAGATTTATAGGAAAAGCCATTCACTTCAACTCCAGACTAACGATCCTCCCTTCCCATCAACACAATTTTGTTCCTTTAAGAGCCCTGTTTTCAGTGTTATTTCACAAGTCCTCCTCCTACCTCTTGGTTAACCATTACCGGTAACACAGCACAGCCAGAAGCACGCCGTTCCTTTCTGAGCAGCTTCTCCCCAGCAGCGTCCTCATGGAGACCCAGTGACTTTGGCTCAGTACCACGCTTGCAAAGCACCTGGGTGAGCCTGGCGTTGCCAGCAGATGTCCTCCTGGCTGCGCTCCCCAAACCACGTGCAGATGGGCCCGCACCGCGTTTTTTGCCCCCACCAGCAAACAATTCTCAGTCCCTCAGTTAATTAAGACGTCCCTTCTGCTGCAAACGACCCCTGAAGCCTCACAGGCAGCCAAGCGGACCAGCCCTGCGCAGCTGGATGTTGCAAAGCAGATCTGGGAAAGATGGGATAGGAAGGAGCAGAGATGGCTGGGGAAGGTCCTACTGCTGCTAGTGCAGGTGAAGGGAGATTTTGGCCGATTTGTCCCCAAAAGTGGTGCACTTACCCCGCCATCTATAGCTGAGCTGCAGAATACTGCAAAACACAACTGGTTGATTGAAAAGGAATAGAAGAAATCATAAAACCAGCTTATTTACACAAATGATAAAAGCTCAGCCCCAGGCTGAGCCCTTAATTATTAATATTGTTTGGATAGCGCTGTCGGGGAGCGCAGCGCTTTGCAGAAATGCGAGAGGAAGACTTTGTCCACCACTGCGTGCACCGTTCAAGCAGCTCCCACCTCGCATCATGCTTCGCAGCCGTTTGCGTGGTGGCTTTATGTCCAACAGCTACGCAGCGACAACAGGCTGGGACCAAGGGATTAACTTCTCAGCATCAAAAGGCTACTAGAAGCATCGCTCGCTTTGCTCTTTTAGCTTGCAGGGGGTCCAACAGCTTGCAGGAAACCCTCAGGAAGCACGAGAAAGATCGGTGTGGTAAATCGGCGCTGATGCAAAGGGGTTTTGCTCACACGTTTGGCTGTGAGCGGAGCTGCTGGTCAAAGAGCTGCAGCCAGGCTCCGAGCAAAGCCCGAGTGGTGGTCCTTTAAGGAAGAGCTTCCTTAAGAGGAGGCACATCCAAGCACCCCCACCATGTGCTCCTTGAACCAGCGGGGCCAACTCGTCCCTGAACATTCCCCCACCCGCAAAGCTGAGAGCAAATCCTTCCTCACTCCGTCTGCCCAGCAGCCCCCCGACATGCATTGCCACAGCAGCACCGTCCCCATACCACGAGGTCTCTCCTGGCACCTTTGCTGCCTGCTCTTGCCTGCACTGGGGAAACGCCTCCTCCTTCAAATTGCTCTGCTCTTCCCCCAGGAACGCGGCAGAGGGGACGCTGCTGCCCGTGCTACCCGGTTCTCAGCCGAGAAAGGAAGGTGAAGCAGGGAGAGCCGCTAATTACCGTGTAATTAATTCAAGTAAGTGGATCTGCGCCCACACCTGACCACAAAGTTGTGGTTATTTCCCAGACCCGGTGGATGCAGGTTTGGGGGATCCAGCACCAACAAGGATGGTTTTTACCAGGACACCTCTTTGGGAACGGCGGTCATTAAGGACAGCAAGAGCTCCACGGAGGCAAGCGACCACACGGTGTTTGGCCAGATGCTAAATCAACAGGAGGACCCAACACAACAGTCCGCTCTGAGGCACTGCAATATTTAAATACCCAGAAAATAAAAGAAACATTAAGAGAGCAAACAAAGGCAAAACGTTACGTTTTCTCTCTGCTTGCCATACAGAGCGAATGCTTCGTGGCATCTCGGGGGACCTCGCGTGCTTCTTCCCTTACGCACATCGCCGCAGCTGTGTCCAGGCCGGTCCTGGCGAGCACCAGCCAAAAGCCGCGGTACCCGGGGGCACCAAGCGAGCTTCAGCAGCCTCCAGATGGGAGCAGCGAGGCTGCAACTCGACCGCATCAGCTGCGGGTTTAGAACCCTGTGCTCTTTCAAGGAATTAATGCACTTTTTTTCCCCCCCTAAACAGAAACAAGCTCAAACAACTGTTCAGATTTTTATGGGCTTATCCACCTCCGCATCTGGTCAAAACGTGAAATTAAAGACAACTTTTTGAAATTGCAAAGAACTACTCCAGTTCTGCGCTACTGATCTGTGCTAAGTTACATGCTATAAATATTCATATTGTTACAGCTACTATCCTTCAATGACTTAAGTTATTGCATTTCAAAGGATCTATATTTAAAGAACACAACACTGATGGCAGCAGCGCTTTAAATTTTAAATAGCTGCGCTGCTCCCCACGCGCGGCGCAGACGCACGCCTGGGAACTCCCCTCTTCTCCACAAAGCAAAGCGACTCCTTCCCACCGCCCCCAGCTCTGAAGGGGCCACGCACGGCTCCAGGGCTGCATGCGTCCTCCCGAGCCTGGCATTTGCCATCCCAAGTATCCACAGGACCAGCGGCATCTTCCCCTGATCTTCAAAGAGGGAAGAGCGGTAACAGCATCACTGTGCAAAACACTCATTTGTAAAGGCACCAGATTTACATTCTTCTGGACAAAGCCAGGAGGAAATATTTTATTTTTAAAAATAAATTAAGGAGCATGGCTGCCCATGAGGTGTGACAACGGTTTACACTGTTTGCTGCTCTTCCCATCCTCCTCCGACAAACCCAACTGCTGCAGGCTTCCTTTTGTGAGCCCATTTATTCCTAAGCACCTGATATTTCAATGGAAATTCAGTATTAGCTCTTCCCCCATGCTTTCTTAACTACCTTACTCACCAAGTGACGATGCAAAATTAGAAAGAATAATAATAGATCAGGATTAGGAATTAATAAACCGGGATCAAAACACCTTCATAAATCATTTCATACTCCCTCTATGTGGGTGGGTCTAATCATTGGAGAGGAAAAGAAGATAAAAACCTCATTCAGGCCAGCGCAATCACCATTCTCAGGAGAAAAGCACCCTGGATGAATTATATCAGCTATAGAAGTCAAGAGCTTTTCAAAGGTTTAGTGTACCACAGACATCTGCATTGATGGGCAAGGCAAAAAGCAAACAGCTTTGTTCCAAAATCTGCTCATATATAAAAATAAAGCATCCCAGGAAGAACAACTAGTGCAAACAGGAGTCTAGACAAGCCCTGCTAAAAGGGAGGAAATTTTTTTTTTCCTTGGAAACAGCCCATACACCAATAAATGGACAGAGCCCGTGGCAGCACGGTGCACAGCATGTGGCTGTGTGTTTGCTGGTGCAGCCACACGGGCTGGTGGCAGCTGCTCCAGCAGCAGCTCTGACCTGCAGGGACCTGGCTCTGGGATGCTTAAGTATCTTTGGGATGCTTAAAAGATGCTGAAGTGTCCCAAAGACGCTTATGTGGCCCAAGGAGCCAAACATGCTGCAGGCACCAGCACTTGCTGTCTCAGAGATGCCCAGAGAGCTTGCAGCATTGGGTCTAAGGTGGGCTTGGGGCTTGTCACCATACAAACACTCCAGGAGCTCAGTGGGATGGCAGACTTGGGTTCTATCTCACCCAGAAGATCCTCTCGCAGAAGCAGCACAAACAAAACAAAAGGGGGGAAAAAAAGTCACCAAGTGGAAAGAAACATTTCCCCAGGAGGGAGGGAGTGTTTACTCCCAGCCTTCCTGAACCAGTACCCCAGCTGCTCCATTCATAAATATTTTACTGATAAGAAATCAGCCTGCCAAATCTTAACAAGTGCTTTGATGAAAAATATAAAAAGCCTTCTCCATTAGTGCTTCTGATGTTCTTTGCATACAGAATAATGAATGCGGCAGATTCATCTTCCTCCCCTCCTCTGTCCTCCCTCACACTTTTGCATTTATCTGGCAGAGGCGCGCACAACCTCCAGAGCCCGCAGAAAACGCAAGGTTTGTGCGAAGGAGAAGGAGCATGTTCCCTACGGCATCTTCCCGCTGCTCCTGCTTTTTCACCCCAGATGTGCAGGATATCATCAGGCTGGGGCACCCAGCCAGCCTACACCTAGCCCCACCGCTCAACCAGGAGATGACCAGGAGTGGTAGAGCTCTCCAAGAGCATTTTACTGCAGACTTGGCAACATTATTTGTGCCCACAGGCAGGGAGACAGGTCCCTGACATCCCGAGAAGACGCAGGGGTATCGAGCTCGCCACCCAGACCTCCCGGCACGTTGTTAAGGAATAATTTGCCCAGCAGTTGCACACCCACAGCTCGACCAGGCACCACTGTGCCAGCCCTTGCCAGATAAATTGCTCCGCGATGGGGATGTAACTCATTACTTCTTGCTAGTGATGCGCTGCCAGGTTATCACTTGCATATAAAGAGATTTTTGCCCAGTGGGAAGCATTAACAAAGCAATTTTGGCCCCAAATCGAGCTATTGGGGTGAGCAGACGTGGCATTGAGAAGCAGCAGTGAATCGGCACGAGGTGGCCAGGCACGGGAAGAGAAGGAGCATCCTCCTCCTTGCAGCACCAGCAAGCCCCTGCCGCAGCACAGGGGGAAATCCAAAATACTGGAAGCAGCGAGTGACCTTCTCACAGACTCTTGCTGCTCTCGGGCACTCAATAGCTCAACATTTAGCTCAGCTCAGCACAGATGTGCTGCGGATAAAGCACCCGTCTCCCAGCGCGTCGGCACCGGTGCTTCCAATGCGCTGCTGCTGAGCTTTAAATTGCATCTTTTATCGTCTCCTCACACTTCAGCTGTAACAGGGCATCCAAAGCAATTAAATCCAACCTATTTTTTCCTATGTTTCCTCCTTAAAGTGGAGCTTTCTTGTGTGGGGCAGAGATTACGGGTTTTGGACTGGATTTTGATTCACCATTCACTTTCCACTAAGGACTCGACCACAGCCGTCTCCTCTTCCTCAAAAGAAGCTTGCTACAAGTTCAACAAACTCAACAAACATCAATTTAAAGCAGTTTAAAGGAAAACGGAGAAACTAGCAGCTTGCAGAATTTTTGAAAATAAGAGTCCTGGCAACACAGAGAGCGTTTTAAGGGCCTTGAAAGGGAGCAAGTTTTATCAGCCTGAGCGGGATGCTAATGTTTGCAGGAGAGTTATCGCTGCTCGTTATTCATACTTCTTTTTGGCACTGGAAGCGGTTATGAAACCCATCACCCGCCGCGCTCCAGGGCTTCTCGGCAGTGCTAGCACAGCAGAAAACTTCCTGCTTTTAGGAGCAGGGTTCATTATAGGGATCTTTTACCCCATTTTTTGCTCCGCGATCCCAAATGGGGGGGAAGATACCCCCCTAAGCCTGGGGGATGCCCCAGTTGCAGGTGGAAGACATTGGGGTCCTGGACATACAGTGATGTGCTACAGGAACATTTATCCCAGAGGAGCCAAAACCACTGCCAGGACAGCAAAACACGCATGGAAAAGCAGGGAAGGGGAGAGCATGGAACAAGATGTCTCTATTTTTTTCCAGATCCTCTCAAGGGAATAGGGGTAGGAATTTAAACATGCTTGCATGTGTTTTCATCACTGAGTGAACAAAAGCAGCACCCACAAGCTGCCTCCCCAGCCAGGAGCGAAGGCAACCCCCAGCAACGCCGCACGAGAAAACACGGCACGGAGAAATGAAGGTCCTTCTCCTGCAGGAACGACCAGCAGAAATTGGAACGGAGCACCTTTTCCCAGCATTTTTTCCCCCATTTCTTGCCCTCTGCACCCCCAAGCTGTAACAAAGACCAATTTACTGCATTATCTGCACTTGCCTAAAACGCGTATGCGATGCGGAGCAAGGGCACCGTGTAAGCACTGGAGAAATCAGCTGAAAAATAACCCAAGTATTTCCCATCCTAACTCAGGTTTCCCAGAGGAATTTAAGCTTTTTGAATTATGCTACCTCCTCCTGGAAAACAGACTCTTTCTGAAGGGCATGGCTCAAGACACCGCAGGGCTGCAGATTTTAAAACCATTCGTTATGCAAATGGCTCATTTATTGCTGCTGAGCCGAAAGCAAGAATCCCAGGCATGCAAGTCAAAATAAGCAGGGAGCAACAGCGAGTGCGTGATGGCATCTGCTGACCTGGGTGACAGCCGGCCCTGGCAGGCAGCAGCGAGCGGGTTACGCTGTGCTTTGCAACTAGAGGGGGACATCGGTCCCCAGCCGGTCCCGGTTTCCGCAGGACCACGCGGCTGGAGCACCCCCAGCAGCGGTGGGACGGAAGCCGCAGCAGATCCTGCACAACCCCCCCATCACCCACTCAATTCAGCACTTCAAGGGCCCGTGTCCGTGGGGACCGACACCATCAGGAGAGCAGAGGCACGAAGCAAAGTTTCATCAGCAGAGCTGCAAGAGCAGAACTGCAGAGCTTCCTCAAAAACCTTAAATATCCCGCTGCTGGGTGGGAACCAGCGCTAATTAGCATTTGATAAAGGTTCAGAGAGAGTCTGGCTAGGCAAGGAGACAAAACTCCTCGTAGCCCACGCAGGCGGCGAGTTCCCGGCAGGACCCTCCTGGGAACCATCTGCCCGCACGCTTCTCGCGGCGCCCAGCAGCACAGCGGGGCCGTGGCCAAGGATGAGCCTTTGTCCCCCAGGAGCTGAAGCACCAGCACATGCTTCTGAGGCTCAGCACCTTCCAGCTACTGAATTTAATTCGAGTTCAAGTCCTGGAAATGACCTGGCACGGGTTGTTGAAGTCATGGGAAAAAATAAGGAGTTCGAAAAGCAAAACAGGAACGCCGAAAGGAGTATTAAAGAACCTTTCAAGCTCAAATGGGGGGG